>PVKS010001683.1:0-86524 GCA_004027875.1 Aplodontia rufa
ATGGAATACTACTCGGCCATTAGAGAAGACGATATTATGGCTTTTGAGATCAAATGGATACAGATGGAAAGAATTATGCAAAGTGAAGTATCCCAATCTCAGAGACTCAAGGGCCGAATGGTTTCTCTCATCTGTGGAAGCTAGAATACATCGAGAAGCAGTATGTTAGACGGCTAAGCTAGTAACAACTTCAAACTGTATGATTCTTATTGTAAGAGGGAGATGACTCCCTAGGATACTTGGAGGCGTAAGCTGGGAACAGGGTGGGGGGAGGGCTTAGGAAAATCACCTAGGAGACTGGAGGATGCGAATATAGGGGATTCATCTCAGAAAGAGATCTCTGACCTCCACGAGATATCCATTTAACTCAGGGGGTCTTCTGGGGGAAAGAGCAACATGGGGAACCCAAGCTGGGCATCCATGACATGGCATTAGCCTTAGATAATGAAGTGTATATACATTTGTTCTTGAATATTTGATAATGTTTCCCCCTCAATTGTAGCTCTATATCATCTAATAAAAAAAAAGTGAAAAAAAAAAAAAAGAAAAATAGGGCTGGAGCGGTGGCTCCGCAGTTACAGTGCTTGCTTGGCATGCACGGATAGGCGAGTTCACCCCGGCACCATGTACACAATGAGGTCACATGAAAAACTAAAAACTGATTCTTTCTCTTCACTGTCCCTCTTAAAAAAAAAAAAGACTGAAAATTAAACTATCAAATGCAGCAAGCTTATAACATTATAAAAGAAACTAGAAGATAGACCTTATGATAAGATAAAGGGGAAATTTACAAGACAGAAAACAAAAGAGATGGCATAGACTGTATCATGAAGAAAAAAGATCAAATATAAACATTATTTATTCAACATCTCACTCTTTGCACTCATGCCAGGTGCTAGGGACAGAATGTTGAAAGAACCAACATATGCTGTCTGGATCCAAACCACACAGACAGTCTTTTAGAAAGAATTCCTAGAAGGAAAACTCAGGACATCAGGATTTCTAGCTTCCATTTTTATTCTGCATATTTTGACTTTATTCTTACTGAAAACTAAAAATAAACATTTCTATTCAGTATTTTCTCAGTGTTCTGGATTTCCTCTTTTAGAATCACAGCCCATAGTTACCATTAAAGAAAAAAATCCATGTATATCTCAGTTTCAACACTCTGTGCATTTTTTTTTTCATTTTATTGGTTCTTTTCAGACATGCATGACAACAGAATATACAATGACATAATTATTAAAGCATGGAGCATAACTTGTTCTAATTCAGACCCTAGTATTTCCCTTTCCCCTCGCATCCTCCCATCCTGTTCTCTTCCCTCTACTCTGATCCGTTATTTGTTAACAGTCTTTTCTAAATTTCTGTCTCACTGAGGTACATGTTGAGATTCACTATGGTATGTTCATATGTGGACACAGGAAAGTTAAGTCTGACTTTCCCTATCGCATCCCTCCTCCCTCTGTTTCCTTCTCCTTTGTCTGTTCCTCTGATCTTTTCCTTATTTTGACACCCTGTTCATTTCTGTTCCTTTACTCTTCTATCAGTGCTGCTTCTTCTGTCATCCTCCTATAATTTAAGTTTGTGGTTGTAATTTAGACAGAAAACCAAAACTCTTACTATAAAAAAAACTGACTTAGTACCAATATACCCCCTCACTTGGAGTACAGAGTACTTGGGAGTGGATGGATGGTGGTAAAAACTATGCTGTTGTTTTATCACACATGATAAATGATTTACAACCAATGTATCAATGTCATTCTGTCTCTAGTTATTTGAGACCAAACCACATTCACTATCTTATCACAACCAAAGATAATACTTCTATGCAAAGCCATGGCTAAGGAGTGAATTAGATTTTCTTGGCAGTATTATGCATGTAGCATATTACCCTACTTCTATCTTTTTTATTTTCCAACTTAAGGGTTTTGGAAATATCAAAGCAGTTTAGTTTGCCATCTCCTTTCTACTAACCAATCTAATTAATCATCCAGTTATAAAAGACAAAGAGCTCTTTTCTACTTTGTCATTTTCTAAAACAAACAGAACTTAAGAACTCCTTGACCTTAAATTTAGATGACATCATTAAGGGGTGGAACCTACTCTTTTCTATTATGTTAATCCACTTTCTGTAATACTGCATAATTAGGAACAAGAGAAATTGTTTATTAGCAGTTACTAAAAATACAATCAAATGCCACAATAATTTAACATTACATAAACATAATCCATTGGCACCAAATTATTACTAGTTTGCTTTATCAAAAACATGTTAGGGGGGCTGGAGCGGTGGCTCAGTGGTTACGGCGCTTGCCTGGCATGCGCAAGTACACGGGTTCAAACCCCAGCACCCGTGTACACAACTAAGTGAGCAACGAAGGCCATGTGAAAAACTCAATAAAAGTTAATTCATATTTTCTCTCTCTCTCTCTCATTGTCCTTCTCTCTTTAAAAAAAAAATGTTGGGGGGGTTGGGGATTTAGCTCAGTGGCAGAGTGCTTGTCTAGCATGTGCAAGACATGTTAGGGGGCTGGAGCGGTGGCTCGGCAGTTATGGTGTTTGCCTGGCATGCACGAGTACACGAGTTCAAACCCCAGCACCACATACACAACAAAGTATCGGAACAACAAAGACCACATGAAAAGCTAAATAAAAAGTGTTTTTCTCTCCCTCTCACTGTCCTTCTTTCTTTAAAACAAAACAAAATATGTTAGTACAAAAATGTCTTGGAACTTCAAAAAGTACACCAGTATTTTTCACTGTTACAACCTGCAGCAACAACAATATGTCCCTGCAGGAAATGCCCCAAAGAACTGAAGGATCTGAAACTTAATTTCATGGTCACCATGCCTATTTTGCTTTTTTTAGACAATGATTCATTCAATTATCACCAATGTTCCAAGCATTAAGGAAGGCAAATTTAGGTACAGTAATATTCAGAAGAGACAAAGGATAATTCAAAATTCCTAAAAGCCTAAAAGTCATCTATGGGGGCTGAAACAGTGGCTCAGCAGTTACGGTGCTTGCACGCGTGAAGACGCGGGTTTGGACCCCAGAACCACGTACACAACAAAGTGTAGAAGCAACAAAAGTCACATGAAAAACTAAGTAAAAACTGATTCTTTTTCTGTCCCTCTCTCTTAAAAAAAAAAAAAAGTCATCTATATTTGGTTTTGGAAAGGGTGGGAGGATGGGAATTGAGGACTGAACCCAGGGATGCTCTACCACCGAGCCACATACCCAGCCCTTTTTGTTTTTTTATTTTGAGAAAGGGGCATTACTAAGTTGTGCAGGTTGGTGTGCAATTTGCAATCCTCCTGCCTCAGTCTCCTGCCTCACAGAAACACACCACCATGCCCAGCATGCATTTGTCTTTAATAAGGTTTGTTAGTGTGAAATTATATTTAAACACTAGAAATGTGATGTCCTGGTGATAACACGTAAAAATTAAATCATAAAACTTCCATATAGATCCTGAAAATGGAGAAGCTGTGAGCATAAGCTCAGACATCCAATTTGTGTTAAATCCTATGTTAGTAAAACAGGAGGAGCATGTGCTGGTAAAAATCACATGGCATTTTATAGAGCAATCAACCAAGAAATTATGAACTAAAAACGGCAGCAAAGAATCATATTGGTTCCCAAAGTCATTCAATAGGAGGCTTTTGTTGGTGGTGTTCAGGTTCACTAAGTGTTCTGGTTCCTACTAGTGGCTTAGCAATGTGCTGTATTTCCAAAGCATGTTATTTTAGCCACTTTCCACCATACTTCTCTTTTCTATGTTACTTTTCAAAAAAATATTTTATTATGACATAATTGAAATACAATGACTTGTACATATTTTAAACACACAATTTTATAAGTTATGACGTGTAAAAAGCAATGTGGGGGAAAAAAAGCAATGTGAAACCATCACCATGATTAAAAAGATATACATCACTCCCAAGTTTCCTTCACATCTGTCATCATCCCTCCTTCCCTTCCTACTCCTACCTTTCCAAGGGAAAACACTTAAGCTTTCCATTTCTACAAAGAGTTTTCATTTTCTAGAATTTTAAATAAAAAAAGAATCATAGGGCACATATTTTTTAAGCCTGGTTCTTTCACTTAACATAAGTATTAGGAGACCATAAATACTGTTGGGTATATCAATAGTTTATTCTTTGTATGGCTGAGAAATCTGTCATTCTATGTATACATCACAATTATTTTATCCGTTCACCTTTTGATGGACATTTAGATTATTTCAGTTTTTAGCTGTTACAAGTAAGGCTGCTGTGAACATTCATGCACATACACATCTTTATATATACATATGCAGTTTTTTTTAAACTGGGAAAAACACAGCATCATATAAGTATATGACTTTAAACTTTGTAAAAAAGTGGAAAACTGCAGAAGTAGTTGTACATTTTGTTTCCACCAGCAGAGTTTGAGAACTACAGTTACTCAATTCCTAGCCAATATCTGGTATGGTGACTTTTTAATTTCAGCCATATTCATAGGTGTTATGACGATAATCCACTGAGGTTTAATTTCCATCTTTTAACAACATCAAACATCTTAAGTGTCTGTTCAAATCTTTTTTCTTGTCTTCTTTATTTAGCGGTCTAGATATAAGGCTTTGGTTAAATGCATAAGGTGCAAAATATTCTTCTCAGTGACTGTTTTGTATTTTCATTCTCAGGTTCTTAAATTTCATTATATCCAATCTATCAAATTTTACTTCTATGGAACTTTTTTTGAATTACGTCTAAGAAGTCTTTGCATAACTCAAGGTCACCAAGATTTTCTTAAATACTTTCCTCTAGAAATTTTACAGTGTTAGTTTTCACGTTACTTCTATGACTCACTCTAAATTAATTTTCATATAGCATAAGGTACAGACTGGAAGGTAGAGACCGAAGATCACTTTTTGCATACTGATATCTGACTATTTGAGCACTATTTGCTGAAAACATTATCCTTTTCCCACTTAATTACTTTTCTGCCTTTGTCAAATTATTGATCATGTCTGGTGGGCTTATTTCTGAACCCTACACTATTCCACTAGTTTACTTACCTTACAGAAGCAATTTACTGTCTAGATTACTGTGACCTTACAGTAAGTCTTAAAACCAGGAAATGTAAGTACTACAACTTTACTCTTTCAAAATTACCTTGTAGGGGTAAATCTTTTTACATCTCCATATAAATATTAGAATCAGTTTCTCAATTTTTACCAAAAAAAATTTGCTGGGATATTAATTGAGAATGCACTGAAACCATTAGGGTCAACCCGGAGAAAATTGGCATCTTAGCAATAGTGAGTTGTCTGATCCATAAACAGATTATCTCTTCATTCGTTTTAATTTCTATCAACAACACTCTGCAGTTTTTAGTGTATAGATCTTACATGTACTTTGTTAGCTCTATCTCCAAGTAATTTTTATGCTATTGCAAATAAGATCTTTAAATTTTAATGTTCAACTGTATGTTGCTAATATACAAATACAAAACTGACTTTTTTTTTTTAAGAGAGAGGGACAGTGTGAGAGAGAGAGAATAAATTTTATTTAGTTTTTCACGTGGCTTTCACTGCTCCAAGACTTCGCGGTGTACGTGGTGCTGGGGTTTGAACTCCCATACTCGTGCACTTCAGGAAAACACCATAACCATTGAGCCACCACTCCAGCCCCTAAAACTGATTTTTAAATATTGAACTTGCACTCTGCAACCTTCCCAAACTAATTAGTTATACTATTTTCAATATTTCTTTTGTGGATTTCACAAGGTATGCTACATGTTGTCAGTGAATGTAAGACCTTATTAATTCTTCCTTTTTGGTGCTGGAGATTGAGCCCAGGGCCTTGCAAATGCCAAGCAGCACTCTACCACTGAGCTGTACCACTAGCATTCCTTTCCAGTCCGAATGTCTTTTCCTCCTCTGATCTGAACACATTTTTTTTCTTTTCCTTTATTTCACTGGCAACAAACTTCCAGAATTAAAATGTTACTGACCTTTAGGAAAAACAGTCTTTCACTATTTTACTTAATAGTGTGAATATGAGATTACTTCTTTCATATATGCAAGGTTGAGAGGATCCCTGTATTGGCTAATGTGCTTACCGTTTTTAATCAGGAACAGATGTTCAATTTTTGTCAAATTCCTTTACTGCATCTACTGCAATCAAATGGTTTTTTTGTAACATTAACAAATTGCATTTCCTAAATTTTGAATGTTCAACCCAAACTTGCAGTTCTGAGATAATACAATTTGTTATAATGTTTCTTTTTTGAGTTGCTGAATTTCATTTGTTAAAATTATGTTAAGAATTTTTTTTAGCTATGTTCAAGAGAGATAATGGTCTCTGGTTTTCTTTACTTTTAATAACTTTGCCTTGTTATGGTATCTATGCTAGAGAATCATTAGGAAGTATTCTTTCCTCTTCAACTTCCTAGAACTTTGTATACAATTGGTATTATTTCCTCCTTAAATTTGGTTCAACTCCCCAGTGAAGCCATCTAGACATATGGATTTCTTTATGGGAAGATTTTTTTTTAAGAGAGGACAGTGAGAGAGAGAGGGAGAAATTTTTTTAGTTTTTCACATGGCTTTCGTTGCTCTGACACTTAGTTGTGTATGTGGGTGCTGGGGTTTGAAACCGTGTACTTGCACATGCCGGGCAAGCATTGTAACCACCGAGCCACAGCTCCAGCCCTATGGGAAGATTTTCAATGACAAATTCAATTTCTATTCAGGATCTTCTACTTCTTTTGAGTGATTTTTGATGATCTGTGTTGGTCCTGCAATTTGTCCCTTGTCAAATTAATGGAATAAGATTGCTCATCATGGTCTCTTATCCTTTCAACATCTGCAGAACTCACACTGATATTGTCAACTTTGTCATTCCTGATATTGGTTATCTGTATCTCCTCTCTACTTTTCAGTTCAGTCTAGCTAGAAATCTCCATTTTTTTTCATTGAGCTTCTCAAAGAACCTGCTTTCTATTCTTTTCTATTACTTTTTTTTTTAAGAGAGAGACAGTCAATTTTATTTATTTTTTTTTCATCTGGTTTTGTTGCTGGTACGTGGTGCTGCCATTTGAACCCAGATCCTCACACATGCGAAGCAAACGCTCTGCTGAGCCACCCAGTAGCTCCAGCCCCTCTATTATTTCTTTCACTGGTTTTTTAAACATTTGTTCCACATAGTCTTACACATCGGAGGGAAGTGTTGTTACATATTCATGCATGCATGGACACTGCCGTAGTGAGATAGGAAGTTAAGGTCGATCCTAGACCAGGATCCAACCCCCCTTCATCCATTCCCTGAAATCATGTCTCACTGTAATCCCACCATACTGTAGTTTGAAATGAACATACACATGTATATTATTTTTTCACATTTGAGTTTCTCTGCCTATGTATGGTTAGGCTTCTAATGGGAGTTGAGCACCTCTATCCCTCCCCGCCTTTCTTGCCTCCCTCCCTTCTCCCCTCACCTTCACAGGTATGGTTCCCCAGCTTATGTGAAATTTCAACTACGGTGAGTTTATTAATTAAACTCAGCTAACTATCATCTTGTCTTGGGTTTTACTCTAGCTTCCACGTGAGAGAAAACATTTGGCCCTTAAGTCTCTGTGTTTGGGATATTTCACTCGACATGATTTTTTTCCATTTCCATTCATCTGGCTGCAAATGCCATAACATTGTTCTAACAGCACAGTTAGAACTCCATTGTATATATATACCACAATTTTTTTTAAAGAAAGGACAGAGAGAGAGAGAGAATCAATTTTTATTGAGTTTTTCGTATGGCTTTCATTGCTCTGTTAGTTGTGTACGTGGGTGCTGGGGTTTGAACCTGCGTACTTGCACATGCCGAGCAAGCACCGTAACTGCAGAGCCTCCATTCCAGCCCTATACCACAATTTTTTAATCCATTCATCCAGCGAGGGGCATCTGGGTTGGTTCCACAATTTAGCTGTGTCTCTGTAGTATGCCGATTCTAGGTCTTTTGGGAAATACCCAGGAGCGGGATAGCTGGGTGGTTAAAATGGTTCCACCCCTATTTTTTTTTTTAAAGAGAGAGGGACAGTAAGAGAGGGAGAGAAAGAGAGAAACAATTTTATTTAGTTTTTCATGTGGCTTTCATTGCTGAGACTTCGTTGTGTACGTGGTGTTGGGGTCTGAACCCACGTATTCATGCATGCTAGGAAAGCGCCGTAACCGCTGAGCCACCGCTCCAGCTCCCCATCCCTAATTTTTTTTTTTTTTAAAGAGAAGGACACAGAGAGACGGAGAGATAGAATCAATTTTTATTGGGTTCTTCACATGGCCTTTGTTGCTCTGACACTCAGTGTGCTCATGGGTGCTGGGCTTTGAACCTGTGTAGTTGCTCATGCTGGCAACCACGGAGCCACTGCTCCAGCCCCCCATCTCTAATATTTTGAGGAAGTCTCCACAGTGCTTTCCAGAGTGGCTGTACAAATTTGCCAGCAGTGTGCTAGTGTTCCTTTCTCCCCACAACCCCTTCAGCATCTTCTTTCATTGGTTTTTGCTTTGATATTTTTTCTGCTTTTTTTGGTTATAATTTGTTTTCTGTTCAGTATTCTAATTTCATAAGATGGAAACTGAGATTATTGTTTTTCTTTGCTATGGAGTTCTCCCAAAGTACTACTTTGGCTGCACCTCAAAAATTTTGATGTGTTTTTGTTTTTATTTAGTTCAAAATACTTCCAACTTGGGCTGGAATGCTGGTTCTGTGGTTATAGCACTTGAATGGCATGCATGGGGACATGGGTTCGTGGGTTCATGCCCCAGCACCACATACACAGAGAGATGTCAGAGCAATGAGAGAGAGAGAGAGAACCAATTTTATTTAGTTTTTCACGTAGCATTCGTTGCTCAGACACTCTGCTGTGAACGTGGTGCTGGGGTTCATGCCAGGCAAGCACCAAAACTGCTGAGCCACTGCTCCAGCCCCTCCTCTTGCTTAAAAAACCTTCCAATTTTATGAACTAGCCCTTGTAGAATGCTTCATTCAACAGCAGGACATACCCTTTTCAGTGCACATGGAACAAGGACAAAAAAATAAAATAAAATAAACTACATACTAATGTCTTAGTATCTCAATAAACTGAAAAAATTCAAATCATGCAAAAAGGTTCTATGACCATGTGGAAACTAAAGATATCTGGGAAATCCCCAAATATCTGAGAAGGCAGTACATTGTTCTGAATAACTCAACAGTCAAATAAAAAAATTTTAAAAAGGATGGTGAATCTGTTCTAAGTCACTTGTTCTTGGCCTGTAAAATAAGTATATCTAATGAATTCTGAAGACAGTATTTTATTGTAAGACAAATGATTACAGTCATAAATACTTTTGTTACTCATGTACAAGACTCATATTTTTGTCATAGCCAGGAGGTAAGCTCCTCTGTACTACATGAATGGAATATAAGCTACAAAAGGGGGAAAAGGTAGTATGGAAAACAATGGAGGTCTCCGACCAGGAGACTCCATATTCCACGAAACATATTTACTTATATTTACTTATTTCATGTTTCTAAACAACTATGAGACTAAACATTAGGTAATTCTAGTTCCATTGAACAGACTCTGAAACTGGTTCACGGAGGTTAAATAACTTACCCAAGGCCAGATAAAAGTAAATGCAGGACTTGAAGGCAAAACTTCTGACTCAACATTACCTGCTCAGATATAAAATTCTAAAGTCAAGATACACTGGTTATGAAAACTGGACATAACTGGAATTTGGAATCAATCAGGTCTGCGAGACTTTCTTTCAGTAACCTGTTAACATAACTGATCCTGCCATCTTTTCCTTGTCCCACGGCTCTGTCCTTGTTTCTTTCTTTTATGCAGATCAGATAGCATGGTACATCATTTTGAACAATCCCTTGTATACATTCAATTCCATAATCCCTTTCTTGCTTCAACATAACATAATAACTGTTTTCACATTAAAGTTAAGACCATCAATCTCAAGTGAGTCCTAAGTGCTGCCTGCTAATTATACTTGGCTCCCTAACTCAAACTTTTTGTGCATAATCCAGAGGGCTTATTAAAACACAGTCACCCCTAGAGATTCTGATCCAGTAGATCTAGGATGGCCCACACAAATTTACAAACACATTCTCAAGGTGATGCTGGTGCTACTGCCCCAGGATCACACCTGGCTCCAACTGACATCCACTTTCCTAACTGAACATCTCTTCACATCTCCAATTCCTTCTTCCCCATCCTCACTCTCAGAGGAAACAGAAGCAAGCAGAAGATAATGCCCACAAGCTCCCAGCGCACACCTATCCATCCCTGATGTCATTCCCCGTTTGGGTGCTCTGCTTCGTTTGTAAAATCCTCCCTGCTCTTCCTCAAACACACAAGCATTGCACCCACGTGGAAGTGTTTGGTACTGCCTACTTGGAATGCTCTTCTCCCCAGATGGCTACATGATCTGCTCCTCCACTCTGCTTAAGTCCTCTTATTAGAAAGGCCCTTCCAGATGGCAAACCTCCCCACATTCCTGGCACCCCTATCCCCGCTCCCTGAATTGCTTTTCTCCCTGGTACTTGCTGTCACCTCATAGTCAACTTATTTTCCAACAGCTATGTGCAGCTGGGTGAAAACTTTGAGTAGGAGAGAGGTAGAAGCACAAATTCTCTGGGATTAGAGAGACAATGATAGGAAAATAACCAGCAATGTAACCCATGTATCTGAGAAACATGGCTGTGAAAGAAAGGAGAGGAGCTGAAGAAGCAGCAGCAGGCTCAAGCAGAGGCTTCTCAAGATCCAAGGCAGATCTGGAGACACGGGCAGGGTCCATCACAAAGAGAAAACGAAATGATGCCAAATATTGAAAAGATGTGTGGGAGATGAAATTGCTTAAATATCTGAAAGAAGTGGGCACGTAGGGATTAATGCTTTTGTTTTCTTTAATTCATCTTTTATTAGTTAAAAAAAGAGACTTACATTTAGGAGGGAGTTACTGTCATACAATCAAGAACAAATATATGATGACAGAGCAAGCTGAGGCTGATGCCATTCCATGTTTTCCCCCTTTGGGTTCCCAATAGCTCCATGTTCCCCCTATGAAATAGTTCATACCTATTGTGGCATCTGATTTACACAATCCTTATAACAACCCTAAAAAGAAGGAATTATCATCTAGGCCTTTTTTGTACATATCAGACATCCGATTGCCAGATTTGTACAAATTAAAATACCACACAGGTTTCTCTGTGCAAACAATCCCATCCTTCCTTTCTCTCTTACCTTACTTATAATTGATCCTACGGTTTTCAACTTCAAGGTCTCATGAAGTCAAACCTCTGTGGAAGAGGCTGAACCACTTCTTTAACCACTCCGATGGTTACCAAGCTGCACATACAGGTCATCCACCACTTATGCTCAGAGAATCCAGGAGCTACCCTGACTCACAGGGACCAGTCTCTACTGGCTGACTCCACTCTTCATAATTTAGTTCACCCTCAGCTGAGCTCTTGGAACTATTCCAAGTAATTTTTTTATTATAACAGTTGTTCCAAATCCTTTCTTCCCACTGTTACTTGTACAACTTTATCCTCAGCCCTTCCCCCTTCAGCAGAAAGATGTCACTCAAAACATGGTAGGCATCCAACAGCAAATGTTTCAATCTCCCCTCCCTCCTTTCAGACTTTCATCTTATCCTATTTCTGCAAATGGTGATCAATGTAAGGCTTCTAACATCTGTATCTCTTTTTCTTACCCTATCTTACCACACTGCTGGACCCTTAAAACAATGGGAACCAGAGACACCCTTATCTTATTCCAGACTTAATCTGCAGGCCTTCAGTGTTTCCTTATTAAGACCATGCCTGGCAGGGCTGGAGGGTGGCTCAGCAGTTAAGAGTGCTTGCCAGGCATGGGTGAGGACCTGGGTCCAAACCCCAGCACCACATATATACAACTAAGTGTTGGAGAAATAAACAAACAACAAAAAACAGATGAAAAATAAATACAGTTGATTCACTCTCTTTCTCTCATTCTATCCCTTTTTAAATTTTTTTTAAGGAGAGAGGGACAGTAAAAGACAGTTTTTCATGTGGCTTTTGTTGCTCAGAAATTTCACTGTGTACGTGGTGCTGGGTTTTGAACCTTTGTCCTCCCACATGCCAGGCAAGTATGTAACTGCTGAGCCACCGCTCCAGACCCTCAATCTCTTTAAAAAAAAAAAAAAAAAAAAAAAAAAAAAAAAAAAAAAAGCCTGGCTATTGGCTTCCCACAACCATATTTTATTTTAAACATTTAAAGGATGAAATATCCACAAAGAGTACCCAAGCTCATATAAAACCTCTTCTGAGGTCAAAGACAACATTAAACATATCTATACTATCCTTTTTAAAAATTCTTACAGATCGACGGGGTGTGGTGGCACACACCTGTAATCCCTGTGACTCGGGAGGATTAAGTCTGAGGCCAGTCGCAGGAACTTAGCGAGGCCCTAAGTAACTTAAGCAAGACCCTGTCTCAAAATTAAAAAAAGAAAAATTAATAAAGGGGCAGGGGATGTAGTACTGGTAAAGCATGTCTGGTAAATCCTTACAACCAAAACTAAACAAATGGACAAATGTTCTTATCACAAATTATCTTTCTCAGCATTTTAATGACAAGTCAGTTATTTCTTGAAATATTTTAGTACCTTTTTATGAAGAAATCATTTTCTTTCTGTAACAACTATAAATATAGGCTGCTTATTTCACAAAAGAACAAGTATGGATGAATGGCTTACCAAAGTTGAAAAACAATTTTTAATGGAACTGTAAACACAAACTAGTGGCCAACAGAGCCAAATAATCTTATGCAAAAATCTTACTAGGAAAAAAAATTAGGCAAGCAGCTTTATAGTGCAAACCAGTCAAAATAAAACTGATTTCAAAACCAATCCACAGATGTTTAATGATGTATATTTTCCTAACATGACTTTCAGCTGTTGTTTCACCTTCCAGCTAGACTGAATCGGATTTTAACCACCCTTATGGCACTGTACACACGCAGGGAGCAAATGCAAACCATTGAAGCAAAGCGGTGTGTGTAAAAGGGCTCAATTAAATAGTGGAATGTTCTTGTAAATTAAAGCCCTACTGAATAATCATCTTCCATGCAAATTATCTTTCTTGGGGTATTCTGACAATATGCCATCATCATATGTAGCTGCTTTAATACATGCTTATTTGTAATGCTTGACATAATGAATTCTCCCTCTTTATTCCCTTAGCAATAAGAATGAGAATTTAAGCTTTTTAATTTTCCCTTGCTAGACTGCCTTTGTGAACATACCAGTAGCGAGGCACTATTTTTCCATAACCTACAGTACAGAAAAATGACTTAAAAATACACACAACACTGCAAAACAACTTCGGATTTTTTTTCAGAAAAAAAAATGAAATGGATTTCAGATTAAAAGATACCATGTTAATTTCTCCTCCCTCAAAAAAGTAAAATATTCAGAAGCAGACACTCCCAATTCTTATCTCAAACCTTAAAAGTTCCTATTCTTAAAGTCATATGCTAAAATGCAAATACACAAAATAGGCTGTCAAGCACAATGCTTCAGGAAGTGCACATTTCCTAAAATGCTAACAAAATTGTATGTTTTATGTGCATTTTCTGAGAGTCAAAGATGTTATCCAATTCTGAAAAGATAAAAACATGAAAAGATATAGAATTACTGAGTAAAGCTAAAAGGTACCGCATCTCAGGGTCACTTCTTCTTCTTTTTTTTGTTTTTTTTAAGAGAAATAGAGAGGGTCACGGCAGTTGCTCAGCGGTTTCAGGACTTGCCTTGCATGTGCAGGGACACGGGTTCAAACCCCAGCACCACCTACATAATAAAATGTCACAGAAACGAAAGCCACGTGAAAATCTAAATAAAACTGATTTTCTCTCTCTCTCTCACTGCCCTCTCAAAAATAAAAAGAGAGAGAGAGACAAGGAGAGAGAGAATCAATTTTATTTATTTTTTCATCTGGCCTTTGTTTCTCTGACACTTAATTGTGTATGTGGTGCTGGGGTTCAAACCTAGGTCCTCACACATGCCACGAAAATGCTCCAACCGCTGAGGCTCCAACAGTGAGTCACGCTTCAGGTCCTCAGGGTCACATTTTGACCTCACAGATCAGAAAGTATGACTGATATCCCATTAGATGCGTATTTAGTTCCCTTGGTGCTGTACATTTCTAACACAAAACAAAAATTTCCATTAAAAAAAACTCAAACTGGGGGGACTGGAGTGGTGGCTTGGCCATTATGGTGCTTGCCTGGCATGTTATTTGCAAGGGTATGTGTTCAAACCCCAGCACCACATACACAATGAAGTGTCAGAAAAACGAAAGCCACATGAAAAACGGAATAAAATTGATTCTCTCATAGTCCCTCTTAAAAAAAAAAAACTCAAACTGAAATATACACTCATTTCTTAAAACCTATGATTCCACACATCCTTCTTTAGCATTTTTACACACATATGATGCATCACTGAAGCCCTGGAAAGAATAACTGGCAAATGTCTTATGGGAGAATCCAAGTCAATATGCCACTGCTTGGACCAGGGCCTGCTCTATCAGCAGAGGTGGGAAAGGAAGACGAATTTAGTGTCACAGTTTTCTTGTGGGTCTCTGCAAACAAATGGCTTTCCTCTGTATACCCCCAAAATGCTTCTAAAAGTCCTTAATCATTTGCTTTAATCATAAATATTGCATTGCACTCAAAACAAAACAAAGAAAAAAAAAAGACCTTCTCAGAGGGCTATTAAAACGGGCTAGGAAAATTCCAAGTGACCTTCATTCAGGTTCAATTAAATACAGTTGCTACAATAACAATAGCTACTCATTCGGAAAATAGCTAAATCTTATTTGTTACAAACTCATTGCCAAAACTACCACTCTTCTAGTAAAACTTTTTTTTTTTAAAGACAGAATCGATTTTATTTATTTATTTTTAATCTGGTGCTAGTTCTTCCAACACTTAATTGTGCATGTGGTGCTGGAGTTTGAACCTGGGTCCTCTGGTTAAACTTAATCTCAGGTTCTATTCAGAATTAATGTGCCCACAGAAATCCTACATTACAAGGCACGATTCTGCAAGGAAGACAACCTTCTTCTTAAGTGAGTGTGGCAGAAACATGCACACTGCATCTGCATTTATCCAGCTGTGAAAAAAGAAAGTAAAAATTCTAAAGAAAATACCAAAGAAAATAACTTTGCAAAATGACTCCATATTTTCCCCAACGAAAAGTAACTGAATTTTGGGGCTGGAGTGGTGGTTCAGCGGTTAGGTGCTTGCCTGGCATGAGCAAGTATGCAGGTTCAAACCCCAGCACCATGTACACAACAAAGTGAGCAACAAAAGCCACGTGAAAAACTAAATAAAATTGATTCTCTCTCTCTCACTGTCCCTCTCTTAAAAAAAAAAAAAATAACAGAATTTTGTGCAATCCCTTAGTAGTCACAAACACAAAATACATTAGGCACATACTACATACACAAACTTTTCCTTAACTACCACAAAGAAAATAATCTGACACTTGTCACAAATCAACAAAGTACTCCATAAGTTAAATCTCATTTTTCCCATAGTTCAAATTGTACCAAAACCTTTACTGTATATTTAAAAAATTAATTATTTTCATTTTAAAAACTGTTCATTCTTAATTATATCCATTACCATGAGCTCTGTGGTTTTCAATCTCTCAAGGTTAGGGGAGACCCGAACACCAGATTTTTGGTGGCATACTTCAAAGGATGGGGTTACACCCCACTCACCCCTCTCTACTTGACCCCCCTTCCTGATACCGTGTGTCTGTTTAAATCATGCTTTTTACTGCCTGGCCTAGATACTTACAAAGCAAAGCTCTTGCCCACTCCAGTAAACAAACCATGCTTTCTCTTAGGGCTGCCTAGACTGCAGACTGTGCTTGCGCTTTCCCACGTATCCTGCCCCACAGGTCACCACATCATCACTCAGCCACTCACCTAATCAGTTTTCAAATACAAACGTACATCCTTGTCTCCAAAATTGTATAACCAATTGTAAAGAACTATCTATGTGCCGTAACAGCACACAACTTGAAATCATTATACTAATTAAGGTGATTAGTTTACAATTGTTCTTTTTTTTTTTTTTTTTAAAGAGAGGAACAACTTTATTGAGTTTTTCACATGGTCTTAGTTGCTCCAACACTCAGTTGTGTACGTGGTGCTGGGGTTTGAACCCGGGTCCTCGTGCTTGCCAGGCAAGCGCCGAAACCGCTGAGCCACCACTCCAGCTCCTACAATTGTTCTTATTACATTACTGCATGCTAACTAAAAAGTCCTAGTAGAGAGACATATAGACTTTAAACCACACAATTCAATCATCTGCTGAACTCAACTTTCTCTACTTCCAGGCATTCAAATATTTTCTCTTCTAGATATTTAGACTTTAATAACAATTTACCTATGTGCCTGGCACTACCCACATGAATTCATTCAATTCTCCCAAAAACCCTATGAGGCATATACCAAGCATTCTCCCTATTTTTGTTAAGTGTGGAAAGAAAAGCAGAATGTCAAGCATTTATACGGGCCAGAAACATGGTTTAATAAGGACCAGAAACAAAATTTAAATCCAGGCAATGTAAGTCCAAAGTCCACTCTTGATGAAGGGGACTTGCCAAGAATTCATTGCTAACACCATGGTTGCTGTGATGGCTTAGGCACTTGAAAAATCTGCTAAAAAACAGATTTAGATTTCATTATTTCCAAAGGTTTTTTCTTCTTTTTTAAAAAGAGAAGGGGGCAGTCAATTTTATTTATTTTTTCATCTGGTTTTGTTTTTCTGACACTTTGTTGTGGATGTGGTGCTGGCGTTTGAACCTAAGTCCTTGTGCATGCCAGGCAAGCACTCTATTGCTCAGCCACCTCTCCAGCCCCCAAAGGTTTTATTTTTATAATAAGGATTAGGTAAATTATTAATGACAAAAATCACTCAAGTGCCAGACAGGCCCAGGTTAAATGGTGATGAAACCTACAAAACCTATCACAGGGAATCAGAAGCCCAAATTCCTTCACTTCTCCAGATCATTTCTTCACCCACAAAATAATGAGAATAAAATAGGTAATCTCTACAGTTCCTTCTGGTTTGAACATGTGAAGTCATTATTTTTTAATAATTAAAAATCCAAGGACTCTTTAGATGGTCTACCTTATGGCTGCCCACCATCAATAAGGTCAGATTACAGTGGATCTGGGGAGGATTTTTTTTTTTTTTTTAAAGAGAGAGGGACAGTGAAAGTGAGAGAGAGAGAGGGAGAGAGAAACAATTTTTATTTAGTTTTTCATGTGGCTTTCATTGCTCTGAGACTTCATTGTGTACGTGGTGCTGGGGTTTGAATTTGTGTACTCGCATATGCCCAGCAAGTACTGTAACCACTGAGGCACTGCTCCAGCCCTTGGGGAAGATTTTTTTTTTTAATTGAAAAATTTATTTGTTGAACAATCATACAAGTTTTTAACAAAATAATATAAAATGTATATAGATTCTGAAGATTAGATTTACCCCCAAGAGTGCCCCCCCAATTACCCACCCTTATCCCTCCCCTCCCCTTCCCACAACATCTCTAAAAATGTATTGGGTTGTGTGACATTACACCTTATCTGGATTTAACACATGATGATAGACCACCTTTCTCAATGGCCAGGGTCTAGCTCCAGCCTCCTGGGGAGGATTTTTAAGGTCTTCAAAGACACAAATATGAAAAATACTTCTGGTGTTTTTTTAAGAGTCAATTTTATTTTTTTCATATGCGGTTTTTTTTTTTTTTTAGAGACTCGGGGGTGGAGAGGGAGAGAATCAATTCTATTTATTTTTTCATCTGGTTTTTGTTTCTCCAACACTGAGTTGTATATGTGGTATTGGGGTTTGAACCCAGGTCCTCGCACATGCCAGGCAAGTAATTGAACTGCTGAGCCACAGCTTCAGTCCTGCTCTTTGTTTTCTGACACACAGTTGTGTATGTGGTGCTGGGGTTTGAACCTGGGGCCTTATGCATGCCAGGCAGGCACTCCAGACCCAATCCTTCAGGTTTTTGAAAAAACTTTTTATGATAAAATATAGCCAAATTAAGGCCAGCCAAATTAAATATAACCAAATTAAGTTGCCAAGGCAACTGACTCAAAGTAAAAAATGAAAAGGGCTAGGAATATAGCTCAGCTGAAGACAGCCCCGGGGTTCAATCCCCAGTGCCACAAAAACAAAATTAAAAACACCTGGGAGGCTGAGGCAGGAAGATCACAAGTTAGAGAAGAGCTTTGGCACATTAGGGAAACCCTGTCTCACAATTTAAACTTTTCTGAGGGGTTGGAGGTGTAGATGAGTGGCAAGGCACTTCAGTCCCCCATCAGTACCACATGGCCTTGGTCAGTGCCTGTGACACTATTGGGGGCTGGTGGAAAACTGGAGAGGTGGAGCCTTGGCTGAAGGAGGTGAGCTGCTGTGGGTGTTTGCTTGAAGGGCATACCTGGTCAGGGCCAACCCCACCCCACTGGTTTCTTGGCCACCAGGAGGTGAGCAGCTTGCTGCCACACCCTCCTGGCCATAATATTGTATCCTCACTGCAGGACCACAGCAATGGGGCACAAAACATAGACAGAAACCGATGAAACAGTGGACCAAAATAAATTTTTCTTCCTTTTGGTTGTTTTTCTCAGGTCCCAGAGTTGGAAAGCTAACTTTCACATATGACAAAAAGAAAACATGAATAACTCATAACCCCTGCAATGTTAACACTATGAGTATTTTAGGGCATTTTCTTCCAATCTTTTCCTTAGGCATAACCTGAAATAATTGTCATGATTAGGGAAGGAGGGAAAAATGAAAGGTCTAAAGGTTATCCTTTATTTTCCTCCTACCTGAAATATTTAGAATGAGAATTTCTCACTTTGCCATTAAGGATCTATGTGATCTGCCTTCTTCATCCCAGTCACTGGTCTGGCCTCCTGCTACTGCGCCCCTCATTCACTGATGCAGTCCTTTATCCTGTTGCTCCTCCAACACATCAGGCATATTCCCAACTGGCCCTCTGTACTTGCAGTTCCCTTTGCCTCAAAGACTCTTCCTCCAGATGTCTGAAAGCCAAGCCCTCTCACTGTAAATTCTCACTCAAAAGTCACTTTCTCAGGCTGGAGCAGTGGCTCAGCAGTTACTGCACTTGCCTAGCATCCGCAAGTACACAACAAAGTGTCAGAGTAACAAAAGCCACATGAGAAACTAAATAAAATTGATCCTCTTTTTCTCTCACTGTCCCTCTCTTAAAAACAACAACAACAAAAAAAAGTCACTTTCTCAGTGAGATCTTCTAAAATGTCAGGCCTTCATCCTGAAATATCTCCTATCTCTTCTCCCGTTTTGTTTTTATCACTTATTCCTTACATGTTATTTGACTTTATCTTGTTTATTCTCTATTTTCCTATTCAAAGTTCTATAAGGGCAACTATTTTTGTCTTTATTGATTTCCCAGTACCTAGAAAAAGTTCCCAATATTTTTTAGCTGAATAATCTCTGCAATCATCATGCACCAAGGATAAATGTAACCAATGCCCTATTGATGGGCATATTGGTCATCACCAATCTTTCACTATGGGGAACAGCAAACGTTTTCTGGAAAGGTTGGAGTGTTTTTCTGCTTTGCAAGGTCTCTATCATTAACTACTCAATTTTGCCACTGTAGCACAAAAGTAACCACAGACAACGAATGGTTTTGGGTTACAGTAGGCCAGATTTAGTCTGCCTCAATGTTTCTGTGCATGTATCTTTTTCTACCTTTTCAACTAGTAGAATCATCAGATAAACTGGTGCGAACATATTTACGGCCCTTCAAACAGTCTCTCGAGTTGTTTTTCAAGAGGATGACTGTGAGGATATGGAACAGGAATACACACTTAACTGCTGGTGTGAGAATAAACTGATGTAATGATCTGGGAAAGCAGCAGTATACACACCCCATGGCTCAGTCTGGATATCTATTTCTGGGTTAGATACTCGAAAGACTGCACAGGTATCCGTAATATCCTGTTTACTGATTGGAGTGGTAATCAAATACATTCAATTTGTAAAAATTAATATGCACATGCATATGTTCATTTTTATATTATACATCAAAGTTATAAAAGAAAGAAATAACTTATTCCCATAGGCAATACATATGGAGAATAACTGCATCCCCTCCATCTGCCCCCTTACCAGCAAAATGAGTTTTACTTCATTTTGTATTTTCACTAATTTGGTAGGATTAAAAAAAAAAAGTGTCTGGGTTGCCATG
The DNA here is from genome assembly GCA_004027875.1 of Aplodontia rufa. Classification (NCBI taxonomy): domain Eukaryota; kingdom Metazoa; phylum Chordata; class Mammalia; order Rodentia; family Aplodontiidae; genus Aplodontia; species Aplodontia rufa. The sequence goes on from PVKS010001683.1 coordinate 20,348, forward strand.
GTATTTCTGTGTAATTAACAGGGAAGCTGAACATTTCTACGAATTGTTTTTAATTTTATTATCCACTTGGAGTTTTACTGGTTTTTGTGAATCATGAAAACAGCAGTACAATGTCACAAAGACATTAACTCTCTGCCTGTCATGTTGCAGTGGCATTTTTTCTAGACTGTTCCTTTCTTTTTAGTTTTTTTTTTTAAAGTGAAGTTTAAGTCATTAAATAGCCAAGTTGCTTTACATAAGCAACAAAGGAGAAAAATCTTCAAACCATGAAACTAGGAAAACTACCTCAGTCCTTGTCACAGGGAGCTTCTCCTAAAATACATGCAAACCCATTTAATTTAAATATGAACAAGAGAAAATGAATTAGTACAACCTCATAAAAAGGTACAATGGGAAGAAAGATCAAAAAGGATCAAATAATTTACCAATAATCAATGAAGACACACACAGCATATAAATTTAGAGGAACACAACTGGGCTGAGTAATAGTCAATATCCTGGTTGTGACGTTTTTAGATCAAGTTTTGCAAAGTGTTTTCATTGGAGAAAAGTGGGAAAAATATGCAAAGAACTTTTCTGTATCATGTCCTACAAGTCCATCTACAATCCTCTCAAAAGAAAACATGTACACAATACACAGATGGAGCAACCAGAATAACAAGAGAATGTTCAATAAAATTAGATGATAGGGTAGCCCCATGAACATCAAATAAGTAGTCGAAACTAAAGCAGCCACAAAAATATGGCCTACACACGATCAGCGTGTTCTAGAGATTATAAGAGATGGGGGAAAAATAATTTTTCAAAACTTACTCTCAAAAAGAGGTCCCATGTAAATGAAATTGTAAAAACAACTAATAAAATTTCTCAAGGTTCTGGAGGAGACCACAAGACCATGAAGACCTACTAAAAGGTCTCAGGAAGAAAACTGGGACAAGAATCCAAAAAAGCTAGAGAAGTGTCATCAGGGATAAAGGAGAAAGATATCCAAAAAGAACAACCTCAGAGAATACCATCAAGGAGACTACATTAAAAAGGGCATTTTTTTTCCTTTTTGTGTAAATATACAAACAGAAAAGGGCAGAAATAATAAATTAAATAAATGAACATCTTGTTGGCATTTCATAATTTCACCAAAGAACACACTTATGTCTTCAGGGACCAGATTAAGAAAAAAAAAAAAAAGGACTCTGCCAGCACCTGAGAAGCTTCCACTTTTTCCCTTCTTGTCAATAATCCCCCAGGGGTAAGCCACTCTTCCGACTGCGAACAGAACAGGTGGGTTTTCCCTGTCGGGGACTTTACGTGTGTGGAGGCTTTCAGTAGGAAATGTATCTGGCTTCCTCGGCTCACACACGCTGGATGTAGACTGCTCCCCCACACTGCTCTACAAGGCGCCATGGGTCCATGTACCCACATTCAGCTATCCATCTGGAGTCAGCTTAAGATTCTGTAACAAGTCACCCGACACTTAGTGGCTTTAAAACAACTTCTTTCTCACAATTTGACAGGGTATCTAGGTAATTACTTCCCTGATTTTACCTGGACTTGTTCATGCAGCTACTTTTAGGTGTTAAGATCAGCTAAGCTAGAAAGTCAAAGACAGCCTCACACGTGTGACTTACAGTAAATGCTGGTCTTCAGCTGGGGCACCTCAATTCTCTTCCATGTGACCTCTCTTACTTCAAGACTTTCATACATGGTGGTCTCAGGATAGTATACCGCCCTGCTCAGCGTGCAAGCATTTATCAAGCCTCTGTTTCATAAAGCTTGCTAAGAACCAACTGGTCAAGCTACATGGTCAAAATCAAGACTCTTAGGGAAAGGAGATAATACAAGATACTAGGAGATGTGATTTATTTGAGGCCATTAACGTAACACTCAACCATACACCATCCTTTTATGGCCAGTGGGCAGATTTCAGTTCTGTGATATTACAAATAGTGCGACCAACACTCTAGTACATTTATTTTGGTAAGTATATATTTTCAAGTGGAATTAGTCATAAAATATGCATATGCTTAACTTCAGTAGATACTGCCAAATAGCTTTCCAGATTGCTCATACCAATGTACCAGTTTACACTTCTAATAGCAAAGTAATTCAGTTACTCTACATTCTCACAACACTTGGTATTTTTCACCTTTTTCTACCTAGCTATTCTAGGGGGCATATAATTAATCTTCTCATTTCAACTTAAATTGAGTGGTCTTTTTTTTTTTTTCCTGGTGCTAGGCATTGAACCCAGGGCCTCAACACACATTAGGCAACCACACTACCACTGAAATACACCCCCAGTTTTTTTTTTGTCTTTTTTTTTTTTTTTTAAAGAGAGGAGGAGAGTGAGAGAGAGAGAGACAGAGAGAATCAATTTTTATTGAGTTTTTCACATGGCTTAAGTTGCTCTGACACTTAGTTGCGTACGTGGGTTGCTGGGGTTTGAACCCGTGCACCTGTGCATGCAGGGCAAGCACCGCAACCACCGAGCCACCGCTCCAGCCCCTTTTTTGTCTTTTTTTGAGACATGGTCTCACTATGTTACCCAGGCTGGCCTTGGACTCCTCAGCCCAAGTGATACTCCTGCCTCCTACAGGAGTGCACCCCAACCCCATATGGTCTTATTTTTTAAAAACTTTACATAAGCAACACAGTAGAAAAATCTTCAAACCATGAAACTAGGAAAACTACCTTGGCCCTCGTCACAGGAAGCTTCTCCTAAAATACATGCAAATCTATCTAATTTAAATACGAACAAGAGACAAAGAATTAGTGTAACCTCATAAAAAGGTACATTGAGAAGATTAAAAAGAATCAAATAATGTACCAATAATCAACCAAGGCACACCACACGCAATAAAAAGGGCTATAAAGCAGATGAGAACAGGAACACAACATTTATGTTAGCATAAATGAGAAACATAAAAGTTAGAATACTAGATGATCAGGGGCTGGAGCAGTGGCTCAGCGGTTAGAGCACTTGCCTGGCATGTGCAAGGACCCGCGTTCAAACACCCAGCACCACATACACAACTAAGTGTCTGAGCAATGAAACCTAGATGAAAAACTAAAGTTGATTCTCTCTCTCTCTAAATTTTTTTTAAAAAACAAACTTAAAACAATTATACTAAAGATCTATAACTAATGGAAGTATTTTTAATAAAAAATGAATCGTATCTCTAGGGAAATTAACAGAGAACAGTCAACATTCAGACACATTCTAGTAAAATTATTGCCTTTAAAGATAAACAAAAAAGTCCTTTGGGCATCTAGGCAAAAAGATAAAGTTACATATAAAAGAAAGAAAATCATCTTGGTATTAAGAGTTTGAGAACAACACATTTTACCACTAGAATGATTAAATAAGACATGGTAAGTCAAGTAACACGTTCTCTTTCATATGTGGAAACTAAAAAAGCAAACAGATAAAGTAGAAGAGGGACTATTAGTGTGGAGAAAGGGTTTGGGGGAGGAAGACTGCAGCAGGGTGGACACGATCAAAGCACACTGTAATAATACATGGAAAGGGCTCAGTGAAACCCTCAATTCATACAATTAATATGCATTAATCATTTTATGTATATATACACACACATATACACCCACCCACCCATATACACACAAATATAAAAGGTTCAGTCAACTATGATTGGTAGACCAAATCCAGTCCACTGCCCAGTTCTAAAAATAAAGTTTTCTGGAACACATTCATACTAGTTCACTTCTACACTTTCAATGGCTGCTTTAGGGATGCAATGACATTTAAATAATTGTGACTGACACCTATAACTTGCAAACCTAAAACAATTACTATCCAGCCTTTCACAGAAAAAGCATGCCAATCCCTGCAGTAAAAGAACATTTCTCAAGACACTTGAGTAAAGAAAATGCGAATCAAGTGTTAAGTATTTTTATTTAGCCAAACTGCCCTTCAAGTATAAAGCTACAAATGAACAGCTTTACATATGAAAAGAGGTATTTTTCACAAGAGCCATTTATGAGGATTTGATGAACTTCAGACTAGTAAATGATTGAGGAAACCTTATCATAAGAACTTGTGTTGCACAGTGAATATATTTAACTAAGTAATTAAGACATTACAAAGGTAAAGCAGTTTGTAATTGATATAGGGCAAACAAGTGAGAAATCTTGGGGAGTAAGAACAGACTGATCTAGGACTTTGTGTACAGAAAATGGGACTAAGAATAAGGGAGGAATCACGGAAGCTCCTATGTCTTTAGGCTGGGAAAATGGATGGCAGGTGAGACCGTTCACGAGCTGAGGAATATGAGAGAAGAAATAGATTTGGAGAGGAAGATATGTCAAGTTTGGGACATGTCAAATGTGAAATGCTTGTGAACTACCAAATGAATATGCCTGGTTGTTACCTAGATACAGACTGGATTTTTAGGAGAGGCTCTAACTTTTAGATTCAGGAGTTTCAGACAAGGAAAGTGTGAAATGACCAGGACGGTGCAAACTTAACATAAAAACAGCAAGACCGGTATCTGAAATAGACAACAGAAAGAAACATGTCCTCAGAACCCCCAAGAAAACATCAGCATTAGCATGTCCTCTGAATGACCATCATAATGACACTGTCTAGTATTACAATCCAATTAAGAACCTTCTACTCTAGACCATTCAAAATACTTAAAAATAATGAATACGAAAGTGAAAAAATAAAACTACCTACTTTAGTTATTGCACATAGTTTACAGAACTGATCGGACTGCATCATTTCAGGGCCTGACACTCAGTGACAAATTGCCAAGAGAGTAAATATCAAAGAGATGTGCCACGACTTCAGTAGCCACAGCAGCTTCCACCCTGCCTGAGCCGCCCACCAGCACGTCTCCCAGGAGACTCTGCAGTGAGCCAGTCACTGCTCCATGGAGCCACGTGCACGCAAAAAGTGGGGATCAAAAGTGCAGACATGTCAGAAGTGATCCAAAACCTCGGTAGGGTGTGCTACGCAGGTGTTAGAGCAATGTAACATGTGGACACTGTGGCCACGGCAAGCATCCTGGGGAGGAACTTTGATAGATATATTAACACGAGAAAATGAACACTTCATCTACTGATATTTTCTAGCCCAAGGTTTTAGAAGCATGCACTGAGCTACATTCCTAAAAGTCCATTCAAAAATAAGGACTGCAATCTAAATTTCATCATTTCACACAACAGACTAAAATCATCAGTCTTGCTGAGGGAACACCTTAATCTTTTTTAATCCATTTTTTTTTCTTCTCAGTACTGGGGATCAAACTCATGACCTCAGACATGCTAGGCTACCGCTCTATTGCTGAGCTACATGTAATCCAGCCCTCTCTTAAAAACTTTTTTTATTTTGAGACTGGGTCCCACCAAATTGCAGAGGACAGCCTTTAACTTGCAATCCTCCTGCCTCAGCCTCGGATTACAGGTGTGCACCACCATACACAGCAATCTTAGAAGCTTTGTTTTGCACAGGGCATTCTTTGCACCAGCTGTATTTTCATTTTTCTATTCCATACTTTTCTGCCCCACTTTTTTTTTTTAAATTTCAAAATCCATTCCTTCAAGAAAGAAATCTGTTGGAGTTATGGGGGAAAAAACCATGAAAGTTGAAACCAGAAGAAATCACACATACAAACTGAAGAATGCATGTATATACACATCAAGAAGGAATAGGTACAGGAACAGGCTGAACTGTGCCCTCCGCAGATTCATCGGTTCAAGGCCTAACCCCTAGCACCTCCAAATATGACATTTGGAAATAAAGGACTTAGAAGATGCAATTAAGGTAAAATGGAGTCGCATGGGTGGGCACTAATCTACTTTATCTGGTCTTTACTTATAAAAGGAAATTAGGATACCAACAGACTCAGGGAAAACCATGTGAAGACACAGGAAGAAAATGGCACCTACAATCCAAGAAGACCTCAGAAGAACCCAATCCTTCGAAATCTTGATCTCAGACTTCTAGCCTCTGGAACAGTCAAAAAAAAAAAAATGTTTTGTTATTTAAGCCTCCCATGTGTGATACTTTGGTATGGCGGCCCTACCAAACTGACCCAGGCTGGGAAGAGATAGTGTCCTAACTAGGTAAGAATTCACAAATACTGTTAACTCTATCCCAAAATATGAAGTATCATAAAAGAAAAGGCTGTCTGATAGGTGGTGTTTATGCCTTATATAAAATGCAATGATAAAACCTAAAAATCACAATAAACATTTACAAGACAAAATGTAACAAAAAATCAGAAAACACACAATATTTGCAATTAGAAAAGGACAGAAAAAGAAGCAGTGTCTGTTTTGAGGAAAACCAGGAAGAAAGAGAGAATTCAACTAGGATATTCCTATGCCTGAAAGTTAACCAAAAATTAAATGAAGAATTCAAAAGCAATCTGGTCAAGCAAGGGAAAATAGTGGGGTCAACTTTGGATAATTCTCTTGAATTAAAAAGTTATATGTTTTAATATTTGAACCAAAGAATCCTCAATGATTAACAAACAAAAAATATTTTCAGGCATCAAGTGAAAACACATTTGCAACAGATTTTTAGTGAAATTTTGTTCTTTGTAGTTTTTTTTTTAAACAAACATTTAATAGTTGATAGCAATTCCACACATACTACTTTGAACCTGCACCTAAAATGACAGAGGCCAGAGATCTCAACAGGAGAGCAGGGTAGAGAGGAAAGCTATTCTCCAACTTGGAACTACACTAGGGGAACCTGTTCCCTGGTGCTAGGCTTGTCAAAGTTCAGGCAGATCAGGAGGAAAAAAAAAATGGAAGTTTTTTTTTAAGTGAGAGAGAAAGAGAGAATCAATTTTATTTAATTTTTCATGTGGCTTCTGTTCCTCAACACTGCATTCTGTGTATGTGGTGCTGGGGTTCAAACCTGCGTCCTCACCCATGCCAGGCAAGCACCGGAACCGCTGAGCTCCAGCTCCAGCCCCAAAATGCATCATTTTATGGTGAGCGTTTTAATGTTTTTAAGAGTTTCTTTAACCTTTTAATGTCTGAATTTTTAAAGTTACATTTCATGTGAAGTCGTATAATTTTTCCTTTTGAGATATGTTACTTCCCTTTCAGTATATAAATATTGCTGATGTCCTACACCACATCCCTTTGCTTTCTATAGCATTTGCAAGGGTGATACCATGTTTCTGAAATACATCCTCTTTGTCACTGGAGCCATTAGTATTAACATTATGAAATAGTGAAAATGCTCTCCGACTATTTAAGTGCAAGACTTTGCAAAACAAACTTGAATGCTACTGCATAATTTGCTTTTCTCCAGAAAAGCCTATTAAACTTTGTTGGCACTAGATACAAAATAAAATTCCAAAATTTGCATTTTTAGTACTTTTGCTTTCTTGACCTTTATTTGAATTTGAGACTAAGCTTTACCAAACAACAGAATTTACACAGTAACTAGCCAACCACAGTCCTCATTATGGAATCTATGCAGTACATTTGTTACCTAGGAAACAGACCAGAGCACAGGCAGAGTGCAATTTCAGTCCAGCAAAAGAATTCTCCAATCATGCTGGTAAATAAAGTCCATAAATCAACTAATCAGAAGCAAAGTCAAGAAGTATCATATAAGAGTTAAGCTCTATGGAAACTTTTTTAAGGGAAAAAAGAAACCTGTGGGGCTTTTTCTGGGCAACTATGTAGATCTCTTAAGTAAATATTATGAGCAGGTTTCTTTACAAACACAAACTGTCATAAAATAAACTGTTCAAAATAAATGGCTTCTCTCCAATCTTCAGCTTCTCTATTTTTGACAGTATTTAAAAGAAAAAGCTTCTTTGGAGCCAGCCTCATACATCTGGTACCAGAATATTAATCCAAGAATGAATCCTGCATTTTCAGCAAGCAGCCTGGGCTCATGCTAGTTTTTTTTTTCTTTTCTTTTTTTTTAAGGTTTTCTTTGGAGGGGTGGGTTGTTCTATTTAGATACATATGACACTAGAATATACAATGACATAATTATGAAAGCATGGAGTATAACTTGTTCTAATTCTGTCTCCAGTATTTCCCCTTCCCCTCCTTTCCTCCCACTCCCTGTTCTTTTTAGATATACATGACAATAGAATATACAATGACATAATTATGAAAGCATGGAGCAGAACTTGTTCTGATTCAGACCCCAGTATTGCCCCTTCCCTCCCTGCCTCTCACCCCATTGTCTTCCCTCTATTCTATTGAACTTTCTGTTATTTACTAACAGTTGTTTTTAAGTTAGTGTCTTGTTGATGCACATGTTAATGAGACTCACCATGGTACATTCATATGTGAACATAGGAACATTAAGTCTGATTCATTCCATGAACTTTCCCTATCCCATCCCACCTCCCTACTTTCCCTTCCCCTTTGTCTGTTCCTCTAATCTTTTCCTCATTTTGGATCAGCTTCCACATATCAGCAAGAGCATTCGATCTTTGGCTTTTCATGCTGTTCTCAAACAACACAGGATGAAAAAGGCTGGAATGAGAGGTGACTGTCCACACCTCCATGTCAGACCTACATCCTCACTAGGCTACACAAAACTATGTATAAAAGGACTTAAAAGTCATAGATCTATTATAAAGAATAAAATGGTTACTTTTCAGCTTTCTATTTGATTATTACTAATGCCAACACTAGTCATAAAGTGGCCAATTTAAAAATTTCTTTTAATGATACTGGTAATATTGGTAATTAACAAACAGGAAAACACTAGGAAACCTACGGATTTTAAAGTTGATCAGATTTACTTGTGGACAGCTTAGTGTTGCCTTAAAAAACCCAATATATGCCAGCTGTATTTCAAAATCCAATTTTACACAAACTGAAATTTTCTGGCAATAGTATTTATTTGTAATAATGTAAAAAGCAGCAGCAAAAACAAAAATTCATTCATGAAAAATGAAAGGTAACTTATATCCCTTCCTGAACACCAACTTACGAAATGGGAAATAATTTGAAAATATGAAGACTTTCTAGAATGTTTCTGATTTTATCAAAATATTACACAAAAGGCTGGAGGTGGCTCAGCGGTCATGGCACTTGCCTGGCATGTGTGAGCATGCGGGTTCAAACCCCAGCACCATGTACGCAACAAAGTGTAGGAGCAATGAAAGCCAGATGAAAAACTAAATAAAAATGATTCTTTCTCTCTCTCACTTTCCCTCTCTTTTTAAAAAATAAAAATAAAATATATATGTTACACAAAAAACAAAAAAATTAAATTTACATATAAATAAAAAACAAACTAGATATTATCTTTTAGCCAGGCACCACAGGGCTGCTGATCAAGAAAACTGTTAGGCCCAGCTACAATTTTGCCAAAGCCAATTCTCAACACAGGCCACACTTTGTTAATGTTTAGTTTACACAGTGACTCTTTGTTAAATCTTATCACTACCGGTGACAACCTAGTAAATGCATAAACAAAGCAATTCGATTTGTTAGCTTATCTTTTTTAGTACTTCAACCAGCTGAAGAGCTGGAATTCTGAGAATGGTCTAGAACTCCCTTCCATAATTCCAGATAAAGCCAGACCTCATTTCAGTACCTCTCCTCTTTAGACTATTCATAATTTTAAGGGGTGGGGAAAGCACATAGGTCAAGGGCCCCTACCAGTGCCACACATTAAGCTCTGTGCAGAGTTTAAATTCATTTACCTACTCTAGACCGGAAGTCACAACAGGACCTATCTAATAAAATTTGATCAACTTGAAGAGGTTTGTTGGGTCACTGTTCCATAAAGCCTATTCTGGGTTTTAAGAAAGTGTGCACAAATGCACAAACTGGCATTTATAAAATTAGTCAGTCATGTGATAACAATAATCTACTAATGTAACTGGGGCAAGAATCATCATAAAATTTTCTCCTAGAAAAAGATCACCATTTTAGGCATATTAAATTTCTCATAATGACAAAAATAAGTGTGCCTAACTAAAACACATTAAATTGTATTTTTTATTAATTTCTTCATCTTACTTGAAGGAAATTTAAATAACAAGTATTTTCTTACTCTATTTTCCCTTCAAATTTAGGTGATAATGATTTTTTAAAATCCTCCACTTGCTATAAGTGACTATACCTATAATTGTCTCAGTTCTCCTCAAAACTGTTTTTTTTTTTTAAATCTCCTTGGTAACTGTCAGATTTAAGTTTGCCGATATGAATTCGCATACAGTTTTAAAAAAAAGTTTCCAGAACTAAGCAGAAGGATGAGATTAATACAGATATATCCCTCACCTACATTAAAAATCTGAATCCATCAAATTTATTTTCTGGATGCATACTGAACTTCATTTATTACTTGAGTATCTAGAATTACATAGCAACTGTTATAAAACAACTTAGGCAGCTAATAATAAAGAGATCAGAAACATCACCTTATGGTCCTTTTCAAAACATATTCAACATATACAACAACCTCATACTTGGTTATATTCGAAGAATATATGAATGCATCAAATAAAATAAGGCAAGCATGATCATAGGGGAGAAAAGTTAATTCTAATATTCACATTCTCCCCACATGTGAAAGATTTCATATCTTAACCCAGTAAAAGAGGGATTTTAATGCCTGAGCGGAAGCTAGATCATTGTTTTATGACACTCCAACATAACCCCCAGCACGGAGGCTGTCACCAGCCGACTCGCTGGTTGACTGTTTAATAGGCACAGTATTCTGTCGTGTTAATCCCAACGAGTGTGTGTGGGGGGAACAAAACTTTACGCCGAAACTTCAAAGCAAACACAAAAATGCAATTATAAAAATGACAAGCACGCTCATTCTCCCCCTGTAAGTACCAATCTAACCTTTTTTCAAAAATGAGCAACAGGAAGCCAGAAACATTCTTCGACTGGGGTTTTATTTGGATTCGCCGTGGGTCAGCCCGACCTCCTCCTGCCCAGGGGCCGACGTTCCTGGATCTTTTTGATAACAAACACAAATCACTGTGCGCAGCCTCCGATGGGGGTGGGGGACGGAAGCGCCTTTCGGAGAAAGCCCTCCTCCGCTAGAAACAATAAATACGGGAGCGCAGCGGCGCACGTTCCTCCACTCCCGCCGCCGAGGGCAGCGAGTCGGGCGCAGCCCTCCGCCGCCGCCGGCTCCGCGAGCGTCTCGCACTGGGAACTAGGAGGGAGCCCGCTTCTCCTTCCCGCCCTCCTTCCACCTCCAGCAGCCCCGCGGGCGGGCGCCCGCCAGCCGGACCCCCGCAGCGGCCGCGGGAGACGCCGGCCCCGCGCCCCCAGACCCCCAAGCCGCGCGCGTCCGGCCGCGCGGGTCTCTGCCCCCGCTCCGGCCTCGCTCCCACAGAGGACAAAAGGAGGGTTCAGCCGGGTCACGGCGCGGCCGCCCCCACACAAAGGGGCTCCCAGCCCGGGTCGCCGCGTCGGCGCGCTCGTCCCCGCCCCGCGCGCGGGCTCTCACCCACCTGCAGGTGTCTGTGCGTCTGTCCATAGGAACGCGGGCGGCGGGGGGCCTGCGGGAGCCGGGCAGCCCCGGCTGGACGGGGCGGGACGGGAGGGAGGGCGCAGGCGGAGAGCGGCCGGAGGGCCGGGCACCGGAGGCAAGTGAAGCGGGGAAGGCGCCCGCGGGCGGCGGACGGCGGCGCGGGTGGGGGGCGCGGGCGCCAGCCTGGCTCGGCCACCGGCGCGCGCCGCTCCGTGCGCCCCGGGCTCCGCGCGCCCGGCTCGGAGCGCGGGGGGCGGGGCGCGGGCGGGGCGGGGCCGGGCGCGGGGCGGGGGCTCGGACCCCGGGCTCCAGCCGGCACCGGAAGCGCGCCGTGGTCGGCGAGACCCACAGGAAGTGTGTAACGACACCTCCTACGACGTGCACTCGCAGTCATCGCTGCCCGGAGGTGGTGCGGACCGACCGTCCCGCGGTGCGAACGCTCGCACGCCGCGGCGGGCGCGCTGTCCCGGGGGATTTGGGACAACCCGCCGTACCCGCGCGGGAGCTGGGTCCCACCGCCGGAACAGGTGTGGAAGCCAGAGCTACACCGCTTTCCGAGGTGCGCAGCACCGCCCCTGCTACACACTTAGGGCCCGAGGTCCCCTCTGTCCCCAAGTGCCACACACCCCAACTTAAGCGCACGGACCAGACAGAACCTGCTCCGCTTGGGACGCCTGTGGCACCTGTTATAAAGCACAGAGTGGAGTCACTTCTACACCGAGGGGTATACTACATACAACAGGACTGTGCGACGTAACTAACCACAGCTCGCAGTCACTTCTGTCCCTTGCAGAAGCCTAACATTCCCTTGTGACACACACACACCATCCCACCGAGGGAGCGGGGCTGCTTCACACCAAAAGCTCCCACAGACTAGTGTTCAAGCATACCAGGAACATGGGGACACCTCTCACAAGACATGGCACAACAGACGCGAGAGTGCACCTTTATTTTATCTAACAAACATTGGTAGCACTTACTGTATGTGCAGGTTTGCACCAAGGGCTTAACGAATATTTATTTAATCCGAAGAACTCTATGTTTTATGTCCTGTTAGCATTACCATTTATTTAATAACCAAACTGAGGCCTAGAAAAATTAAATCTGTTCAAGAACGGATAGAAATCGTAGCTAAGGCAGCTCAGATTCATCCCAGGCAGTCTGGTTCCAGAGTCCACGCTCTTACTTTCTTTTCTACTCAAATGCTATCTTCAAAACAATAATGGTAACAACCTTTGGAATATGTTCCAGGAACCTTTATGCGGTGCCCACTTCTTGGCCTCATCCCATATATAACAGGAAAATATTACCTACTCCCCTACCCTTGAGGTAGGTAACGGAAGAGACTGTGACAAAAGAAGAATCCAAGGTCATCCCAAATCTGGACAGCAGCTAACCTGCATTGCCACATCAGTAAGTTCTTTACATGATTGTCCTTCTCAATCTGCACTTGATTCAGGGTGATACCTCCCCATGTCAACACAGTTCCTGGTCTAGGCTGAATGAAATTAATGTTTTTGAGACAAACAAAAAATCTCATCGTTAATTGCTATGTATTTCCAAAGATGTGATCCTGTGGAGAGATTAGAACTGTTGATGGGCATGTGAGAAGGTGCAGCCACTATGCAAAATATGGATGGGCCTCAAAAAAATACGAATAAAATTATTGTACAATCTCACTTCTGGGTATACATCTGAAAGAACTGAAGGCAGGGTATTCATAAAATTATACAATATACAATTGTATTATATACAATACCCCAATTTATATAATAGCACATACTTCATATAATTGTATTACATACAGTACCCAAGAGGTAAAGCAGCCCTGACAGATAAGTGGAATGGATAAAGAAAATGTGATATATAGTAACAATTGAATATTATTCATCTTTTAAAAAGCAAGTCATGTCACATGCTACAATATGGATAAATTTTAAGGCATTCTGAGTGAAATAAGTTACGTGTGTGTAGCTAAAACTAATGCACATGACACCAAGCCAACTATTATTTTGGTGTCTTTTTCTTTCCTCCCCCCCCCCCCTTATGCAGGGTATGGAACAGAAGGCCTTGAGGAGGCAGGCTACCACTGCCTCCTTGGGGCTACATCCCCAGCCCCAAGACTTTGAATTTGGTCTTGAAATCTCTCTGTAGAGTGACAAGACAAAAGGGCCACTTTCTAGGATAATCCTGGCCAGGGCACTTAGGTTCAGGTGTGTTAGTCAGATAAAACTTGGGGTGAAAACAAAATGGATGAAACATGGGGCTGGAGTGGTGGCTCAGTACTTACGGCACCAGCCGGTATGTGTGAGGACGCAGGTTCGAACCCCAGCACCAAGGTCACAATAAAGTGTTGGAGCAACAAAAGTCACATGAAAAACTAAATAAAATTCTTTTTTTCTCTGTCCCTCTTTTAAAAAAAGAAAAAAAAACATGAGTGAAACAAGAAATGTATTACTTCTATATCCCAGGAAAGTCAGAAGTGCTGACAGATTGACAGGAAGTCTGAAGGGAGGAGGAAGCTCAACAAGTAAACAGGGAAGGAAAACCAGGAGAGAGAATGGAAATCTGTGGGACTGTGCATTTACAGAGGTCCACAGGCATTATGTCCTAGGCTTTCCAAAGGAGTTATGAATTGGCTGATTTAAAGAAAATACTGGCAAATGGGCAGAATTTATTTACAGAACTCTGGTACTGAAAATTTAATTTTATCGTGGGCAGCAGCTATGTAAGTTGGGTTTTAGGTCACTAAATGAGAGTAAGTGGGTTATACCACAAACCACACACAGGGAGAGGAAGTTTTAAGTAGGCCAAAGATGACAGCATACAACTGGGTTTCAGGTAACTTTTATCAGGCCTAAAAATGGATATCAAGACAATACTATATTAAACAAATTAATGACACTGACCTGATGTTGTAACACTGTCAGCTTTTTGTCACTATGACCAGAGTGCCTGACAAGAACAACTTAGAAAAGGAAAAATTTACTTTGGTGTAGGATAATATATATGATGGAAAAAGAGCAAGTTCACTGAAGGGTTAACATATGAGGATGAAGTCATAGTCATGGGATGAAACCCTCAGGAACGCCTGTCGTCTAACTCCCATGTTAAGATAACAATATTGTTCAAAAATAGGAGTTCATACTTGGGTGAAGGGTATAGGACACCTGGAGAGACAAGAGATAAAGATGTCATACAACTTGAGTTTATGATTAGATGAAGGACATAGACTCTTAGAAGTAGAGATGCAGGACATCTGAAAAAGATAACAGCGTTATTCAGACTAAAAAACTATAAACAAGGTATTCATTATTAATGATTTATTGTTTGCTGAATTGTAAGCCATTATAAGAAATAAATAGCTGCACAGAGTGTCACTGGCACTCTTGTGCGGTCTTGCCTTGAGTCCCCTGGTTTCCCGCCTCCATTTTTCAGCAGCATCTTAGAGGTGATCCGAGCACCTCTCAGACTTTGGCTCACAATTTCAGAGGTTCAGTTCATGGATGGCCAACTATTGCTGTGGGCTTGAGGTGAGACAGAACATCATAGCAGAAGGGCAGAGCACAAGAAAACTGCTCAGCCTAGGCAGCTGGGCACAGGGTAAGCAAGGGGACACCACCCCAGTGACTTCCTTCCTCCAACCATGCCCTACCTGTTTACAGTTAACTCCATGTAGCTCATTCAAATTGTTAATCAAAGGGACTGATCCACTGAAGTCATAGCTCTCATAATTCTAATAATTTCATCTCTGAACATTTCTGCATTGCTTAACAAACACCTGAGCTTTTCAAGGGACATTAAAGATTCAAACCATAACAAACATGGTTGAATCTTGAAAATATGCTAAGAAAAAAAAGCCAGTCACTAAAGGTTCCATATGATTCCGTTTATATGAATTATCTACAACATGCAAATTAATAGCAAGAAAATTTTTACATACTTTTAGATAGAACACATATACCATAATTAGTTGAATTACATTAATATTTTCCTACATATTACTAGATCTGAAAAGCTACTTAACAAAATAAAAAATTTTATTTCATTAGTTTTTGCAAACAGTATTTATTGAGCACTTTATTAAATGATTTCTGTGAAAAACACATTTTCTTTAAGCATATAAAAATCCAAAACATCATTAAGATTTACATTAGTATACAATCCAAAATTAAAAATTTTCACGTAAATTAGCTTCAATTTATATAAGCAGCAGCTTTGTAAAGGGTTAATTTTACTGCTGGGTCTTGATTGGTCATTCATAATATGTACTATTCGTAAAAGAAGACGAAAGAGATACAATGTTCAGAGGCAAAATCCTCAAAATATGAAAATGGGATGTTTTAGAATTTCACTTAATGAAGCCCATATTTGATTGGCTACCTGGTTTTATTTTGTGTTTTAAGTAGCTATACCATTTCATACCTACCCCTCCCCAGGGGATGTTCTACCACTGAGCTGTGTCTAGAGTCCTTTTTAATTTTTTATTCTGGGACAGGGTTCTGGCTATGTTGCCCAAGCTGGCCTCGAACATGCAGTTTTCTGCCTTGGCCTCCCAAATTGCTGTGATTACAGGCATGAGCCACTGCACTCATCAGGCTAGCTGCTTTCAATTCAATTTCAAGTCTTAAAGATAATTTTCTGGAACAGACATGCACATTCTTAAAATACAACAGGGAAGACAACAAACATTAGATGTTAACTGTTGAGTTTTTTTGGGGGGTTTTTTGGTTTTTTTTTTTTTTTTTTTACTTTTTAAGCATAGCAGTTAACATTTTTGTTTCTTTGCTGTTACAGTCTGGAATTCATCTGATTCATTAGTTTCTCCAATTTGATGGCTAGGGCCATGTTTCCTTTAATCTTCAATTTTCCTGACATGAATGCTACTGTTGGTTTTAGTTTCCCTAAAATGAGAAAATAAGAGAGAGGTAAGCAACTATTAGTGCACTTAGGGACATACTGCTTCAAGAACATGCATCATAAAAAGACTCTCTTTGAGGTCTAAAAATCTCAAAAGCATAGAAATTTCAATTACAGCCTTTTATATCAGTATTTATGAAATTTCAATTCCTAGATTTAGATGTTAACAATATCCCATAATACAAGAGGTAATATAAAATACAACAACCAGCAAAAGATTATGGCAAAAAGCTGAAGATATACCATTTAAACATACCGTAGTAGTTAGATCACTGAAAGAAACAATGCCCACATGGACTCTGGTAAACAAACACTATCTTAGTTAATTTTCCAATCCACAATAGTTCATTAAGCTTTTAATGTTTTTGAAGTTAAATTCAAGAAATTAAATGGTATAAGTACATATTTTAAATGACCATTAAAATATAATGTATGGACACAGAAGTATGTGCTAGTATTATTTCAACCACAGAAATCCACGGTATTAAAAGGTGTGTAGTAAAACAGAATCATAACTAATAAAAAGGAAAATAAATGCTAACTCCATGCAGAGAAGGAGCTTTGTCTTTATCTGCTACTCTTATTCCAGTGTCAGTTCATAGTCTGCCACACAGAGTAATTTATGAGAAAACTCAGGCTCAAGAGAGGATTTTGACTTGCTCAACATCACGTATTATGTATATGGGACTTTTATGATTTTCTAGCAAATTATATATAGTTCATATGTCCTAGAAGGAACAATACCTGATTAGTTGCCCACTCACCCTCCACCTGGGTACCACACACAGGTTCTTTGTAGAAAAAGTGTACGGGTGGGGCTGGAGCAGTGGCTCAGCCATTAACAGCACTTGCCCAGCACATTCGAGTACTTGAGTTGGAACCCCAGCACCACGTACACAACAAAGTGTCAGAGCATCGAAGGCCATGTGAAAAAACTAAATAAAAATTAATTCTCTCTCTCTCTCTCTCTCACTGTCCCTCTCTCTTTAAAAAAGAAAAAAGAAAAAAAAGTGTATGGGTTAATGTATTCTGTACATCTATTAGGACAGCAAACACATTTAAATTGATCTAAATAAGAGTTATAAACAGAAAAAAAAATATAATAAATAAATAAGAGTTATAGCAAACCCTCATAGATTCTATAGATAGAATCAAATCCTGCTCTCTAAAAGAAAATGTAATGTTAAAATATCTAAACTTATAATCAAACTTATAAATAATAGGATAACATTGATTTCCATGGAAGATACTGAAAGATCTTTATTCTTTGAAGAAATGGAACAGGCCCTCCAAAAACTAACACAATCTACCCATCCGTGTGACTGTGCTTCAATTAAATAAACCATCTCACCACTTTGCCACTTTACAGCAAAGCTTTCAATCAGCTTTATAAAGCTTTGTCCACAGAGAAATGAATGGATATCACATGAGACAAAACTTTTTTAAAAAAGCAAAAAACAAGGATCAAAGCAACTTGAAGGAAAGATGAGGATGCATGTGCAGAAGAAAGTAAACCAAAACCAGCAAAGGAAGAACAAATTAGAAACTCCATAACCCTCATCCTCAGAGGCAAGAGAAGATAAAACAAGACGTAAGGAACAAGATACCGGGGCTGCAGTGGTGGCTCAGCAGTTAGGGCGCTTGCCTGTCATGTGCAAGGATGCGGGTTTGAACCCCAGCACCACGAACACAACAAAGTGTCAGCAATGAAAGCCACGTGAAAAACTAAATAGAAATTGATTCTGTCTGTCTGTCTCTCTCTCTCTCACTGTCCCTCTTAAAAAAAAAAAAAGATGTGGGAGGAGAGAGCAGGAAGAAAAGAGGAAAGATGGAGGAAAAGAGGAGGGGATGAACAAAGGAAAGGGAAAGGAGGAGGGAAAAGGGAAAAGTAGAGTTAGTAACAGAAGGGAACGAGGTAGGGGAGCAGAGTGAGGAGGAAGAAGGAGGCAGCAAGGAAAGGAAAACGATCAGAAAGCAAGAGCGAGCTCTTGGAAATTAGAGTTTTGGATTCATAATATTAAAATGCAGTAGAAACTTAAGAAGAAGGTGAGCTTATCTCCTGGAAAAGTAAAGTAAGTTAGACAAAAAGTTGTGCAATAGAAGAAAATGTTGAAATCAGATCTAAACTTTTCTTCAGAAGTGAAAACTGAGAAAACGAAGAACAAAAATCAAGAAAATACTAGAAGAACATGTCTAGGACTCAGCACCCAGGACAATCACAGGAAAAAAGATCATGCCACTCTGTATCACTACGAAACTTCAGAACACCACAAAGATGACTGTGATTCCAAAAACTTTCAGAAAGGGCAAAGGTGGATACACAAGATTAAGAACGAGAATAGGATCAAATTCTCAACTGTAATATGAGAAGATGGGAGTGAAGGCTGCACAATTCTAAACAAGAGAAAGCGAATTTCAACTCCTGCCTCTCTATCCAGCCAAATAACCAAGAGTGTTAGTAGAATAAAAATAGCTTCGGAGACACAAAAATTACCTCAAACATATCCTTTCTCATGAAGCCAGTGGAGAATATGTGTCACCAAAACAAGAAGGGAGACGCAGGAGCCAGGAAATAGACTCAGCACTGAGGAGAGTTAAAGGAACTCCTCGGATAACCAGATAACCAACAGTGGGCAGCGGGCGTGAAGAGCTACGGTTCAGACTAACAGGAAGATGACGGGCTCCAGGAAAAGCAGACAGAAGGGCAGTCTATACATCTGACCACACAGCCGACTGCAGCAAGAAGCTGTCAGGCGGAAAGTCACAGGAAGATCACAGAAAGCTTTGCTAAGTATGTCTGTGTTCAACACCCAGCGCCACAAGAAGAAAAGAAACAAGACGACAACCCAATGGAAGGAAGAAAAAGACTGAACAGATATTTGTCCAAGGAAGTTATGCATGTGCCCAATAAGCACATGAAAAATGTTGGATGTTGTTAGCCATTAGGGAAATGCAAATCAAAAGTATGAGATACAACAATTTCACATCCACTAGGATGGCAGTAACAAAAAACAGAACAAAACAAAAACAAAGTGCTGGTGAGGGCGAGGATATGGTAAAACAGACACCCTCTCACGTTGCTGATGGGAGTGTAAATGGTGCAGCCCCTGAGAAACACAGCTTGGTAATGCTTTGAAGACCTAAACCAGAATTACCAAATGACCCAGCAATTCCACTCCTAGGTAGAGACCTACCACAAACAAAGACATGCATCCACACAGAAGCCTGCCTACCAATGTTTGTAGGAACAGTGTTCATAACAGTCCAACAATAGAAACAAACTAATTGTCTACCTGCAGATGAATGGATAAACAAATTGCGGTCTACTCATACAATGGAATTTTACTCAGCCATAAAAAGAAATGAGGTACTGCTGCGTGCTACAGCTTGGACGAGCCTCAAAAAAATTAGGCTAAGTGAAAGAAGCCAGATGCAAAAGATCACATATTATATGATTCTATTTATATGAAATAGCCACAAAATGTAAATCAACAGAGAAAGAAAGCAGGTTAGTGGCTGTCAGCGGGAGGCAGGGATTGGGAATGATGACTTAAATGGTACAAGGTGTTCCGGGGTGACGAAAGCGTTCTGAAACTGCAGAGCAGTGGTGGATGCACTGTGAATGTTTTCAGTGTCACAGGACCATTACAAAAGAGTTGGAGGCACAATATGGGGATTTCACTTCCTCTAAAAAAGAGGGAGAGAACGAAGTGCTGCCTCAAGGATGAAACCTGAAAACTCTGTGGTACTGCGTGGAAGAGGACGGTCATAAAATACCACATACTAAGTGCTTCCGTTCATATGAAGTCAGGAATAGGGAAAACTATAGGGAAGTAAAGCTGATTAGTGGTTGTTCACGGCCGGAGTTGGGAAGAGAGAGAGAGAGATGGGGTCTGAGGTTTCTTTTTCAGGTGATGAAAGTGTTCTAAAAGCGACTGTGATGATGGATATACAAACCACTGAATTATTCTCTTTAAATAGGTGAGATGCACATGAATTATACCTTGATGAAGCCATTTAAAATCAAACCTATTGACATGTATTACAAGATACTGAATTAGTAATTAAAAATCTTCCCACACACAAAAAAATCTCAGTTCCAAATGGCTTCACCAGTTAATTCACAGGACACTAAATCAATACAGAAAATTTAATTTATGTATGTATGTATACCAGGAACAGGTAATTAAAAAATAAAATTAAGACAACAATTCCATGCTCTACAATAGCATAAAAGAAGAGCAACCATTCTGGAAAAAAATGACAGGTTACACTTTATCAAAATACTTCTGTCACAAAAAAATATACTATTTAAAAGATGATGACAAACCACAGACTGGGAAAGAAAATTTGATAACACATATTTGATAAACAACCAGCTGATGAACATTTGAATTGATTATATAAAAAATAACTTATTTAAAATTTTATGTAAAAAACTACCACTAGATAATAAAAAGACAATTTTAATCTAATTCAATAATTAAAAAGACAATTTTAAAATGAGCAAAGCTTTTGAATAGACAGTTCAGCAAATATAATAGCTATCAACATATGAAAAAATGTTCAATAGCATTAATTATTAAGGAACTGAAATTAAAATCACACGAGATGCCACTACATTCCCACTGGAATGCCTATAATAAAAAAGATAATCCTAAATGTTGGCAAGAATGTAGAGAAACTGGAACCTTCATACTTGGCTGATGGAAATGCAACAATGGCAGAGCCCCATTAGCAGACAGTTTGGTAGTTTCTTAAAAATTTAAATCAACTTACCACATGACCCAACAATTCCACTCTTAGAAATTTACCAGGGAAATGAAAACATACATCCACACAAGTACACAGTATGATAATGTTCAGAGTAGCAATATTCATAATAACCAAAAATTTGAAACAATTCAAATGTCCCTCAGCTGGTAAGAGGATAAACAACATGAAGATATGAGATAGATCCACACAACAGAATACTATGCACCAATGAAAAGGAAGTGAACTGCTGTGCTGTAGCACAGATGCATGAAAGAAGCCAGTTGCAAAAGATTACAGACTTTTTGATTCCATTTATACAAAATGTCTAGAGCCAGAGCAATACTCTTTGGCTAGCTGAGGGCTGGATGGAGTACAGAAGAAATAGGATCCACTGAGGAGATAATTTCTTGGTGCAAGGCAAATGTTCTTAAATTATATTGTAGTGATGATGTTTGATCAACTCTAGAAATTTACTAAAAATCATATACACTTAAAATTATGGATTTTATTGCATATAAATTATAGTTCAACAATACTATTTTTAAAAACTTTGAAAAAGCTATTAAGCACAATGTACATCAAATAAGGTAATTGTGCACATTTCTTTTTTATGGTAATTTTGTTATTAGTTCATTTTATATATACATGACACTAGAATATACAATGACATAATTATAGAAGCATGGAGTGTAACTTGTTCTAATCAGTCACCAGTATTTCCCCTCTCCTCCCTTCGTTCCACCCCGTACTTTTTTTTTTAAGAGAGAGGGACAGTGAGAGAGACAGAGAAAGAGAAACAACTTTATTTAGTTTTTCACATGGCCTTAGTTGCTCCAACACTCAGTTGTGTACGTGGTGCTGGGGTTTGAACCCGGGTCCTCGTGCTTGCCAGGCAAGTGTCAAAACCACTGAGCCACCACTCCAGCCCCCCCTGTTCTTTTTAGGTAGACATGACAATAGAATATATAGTGACATAATTATGAAAGCAGCACAATTTATTTTCTTGCTTATTTATTTTTCTCCCCATGCCCCCCCCTTTTTTTCCATGCCCCCTTTTTTAAGAGAGAGGTTCTGTCTGTGTTGCTCAGGCTGATCCCAAACCCCAGGGTTCAAGTGATCCTCCTGGCTCAGCCTCCCCAGCAGCTGAACTACAGTCATGTACCACTGTGCCCTGCTGAAACTAATTTCTATCTTACTGCTTCTTCACCATACAATGGCCTCTGCTGGCCAAAAGAAGAGATTATGATAATTTGATTATTTGTTGCTTTTAAGTTTTTATAATTATTATGTATCTACCATGCAAAAAGGAATCAATGGCTATGATTTTAAAAACAGAATTCTTAAGCTATGGTCTAAATAAAACAGAATTCTTAAGCTATGGTCTAAATGGTACCCATTTAAAGGAAAGCAGATAAGATCAATAGTAAGAATGCAAGGACAGACTCACTTGCTCCCAAAACTAAACCACTGCTACAAAATATACCTCCTGATAACTTGCATTTTTTGAAAATCCTCAAATGGTTGGCCAACCTCCCCTAGTCCATGCAAGAACACATTCACAGAAATATATATGTGGAAAATCCATTAATTCAAGATTCTGCTATGTCAGTAAAGGAAAATTAAAGAGGTCATTGATTTACCTTGTTAATTAAAAGCCTAAATTTTAGGGTTGGCTTGGATTCAAATACTGGGTCTAACATTGACTCACACCCTATCTGATCCTGGGCTTGTTATTTAATTCATCAAAGTCTCAGCTTCTTTCTATCTTTATAAAATGAAGAAAACAAAAGCTACCTGAAAAACTAAATAAAATTGATTCTCTCTCTCTCTCTCTCTAAAAGACCTCATTGTGTATGTGGTGCCAGGTTTTGAACTGGCATACTCTTAAAAATATATATATAACACATTTACTAAACATTTATTGTATCCAAAGTACTGTTTATGCCCTACAAAGAAATAGTTTTTGAAGCCCTAAACACACTAAACAATTAAAATGATTAAAAATATAACATTAACATTGAAAAATGTTGTAATGTAAAATGTGAAAAAGATGACCAAGCAGTAGTAGTAATGGTACGATCTTATTCTTTAAGTACACATGTATATTTATATATGTTCACATATACACATACAAATATACACATATAAGATGTTAAATTAATGGTCATTTTTCAGTGGTGTAGTAAAAAATAATTGTTTTCTTTTTTGTAAGTATATTATCTTGCAGGCTAGAGTGGTGGCTTGGCGGTTACAGCACTTGCCTGGCATGCGCAAGTACACGGGTTCAAACCCTAGCAACCCATGTACACAACTAAGTGTCAGAGCAATAAAAGTCATGTGAAAAACTCAATAAATATTGAATCTCTCTCTCTTTAAAACAAATTTTTTTTCTTATTTTTGTACAGTGACTATTTAACCCTACTACAAAAAAGGGGAGAAAGTTAAAGAAATCTTGATCATTAAATGTCATATACAGGGCTGGACCAGTGACTCTGTGGTTACGGCACTTGCTTGGCATATGCAATGACGTGGGTTCGAACCAAAGCACCACGTACACAATGAAATGTTAGAGCAACAAAAGCCACATGAAAAACTAAATGAAAACTGATTCTCTCTCTCTCTTTCACTGTCCCTCTTTAAAAAAATATCATACACAGATTGACTCAGACTGAATGTAGGCGACTGGCACCCTTGATTAGAACTGGAAAGGAAGACTTAGGAGGGTACAGAATATACTGTGATCCTGCTTGACAAGATTAAAACAAAACAAAGTATGAATGACATAATTCATTACATGAAAGTCTTTAGAATATTATAATACTTTAAAGTGCTACTAATACTTTAGAATTTGTTAAGGAACTTAGCAGTTGGAACAAAGTTCTAAAAGCAGAAAATAGAACAAATTAACCTGAATTTTTTTCTGACACTGAGAGAAGTAAATCATAGATAATCACACAAAAGGTTCCCTTCGTTAGGGATTCCACTGAAAGCAGTGTCACTGGGGCCGTGGCAGAGGGCTGGCATTTTCCTATTACAACAGCTGGTGAGACGAAAGCCTGACCCACTGTCAGCAAGTGAACTGCTGCTGGGAGTGGCACCTCTGGGAGCCATGGGTGTTATCAGAAATGTAAGACCCTTGCTCCAGCTGCCAGAATGAAGCCCACCTCGGAGTCCTTCCGAACTATGCCTGTTCCCAACATTATAGCTTCTATTAGCTTCTCAGTCATAAAAAAAATAAAATAAAATTCTGCCCTGTACTTTCCATTTGTTGGATGAGGTAGAAATGACCGTAGGCACAACATAAGAGCAGCTTTCCTGTGCTGGAGCAGTGGCTCAGAGGTTGGAGCTTGCCTGGCATGTGCTAGTTCAAACCCCAGCACCATATACACAACCAAGTGTCAGAAAAACAAAGGCCAGAATGAAAAATAAATAAAACTGATTCTCTTCCTCTAAAAAAAAAGAACAGCCTTCCCAAAACTATGCTCTTCAACATAAATTGTAGCTGAGATTCCTTAGTAACAAACATGAATGAAGCTTAATTCTTGGGAAAGAATAACATAAAATTTCAGAACTAAACTCTCCTTGAACAACAAGTGAACTAATAAAATTGAAAACTCACCTGAAAACATTTTGACAAAATCATCAGTAGACATACTCATCACCACATCTGCCCGATCAGATGGCTCTCCGTGCCCAACATTCCCACCCCTGTTTTTCAAATCCAGAAACCATGTGCCACCATCTTCACCTATATAGAGACAAATATAGAGAAATAAACTCAATTAGTACTATTAGAATAATCTAAAAGAAAGAAACAGGGACAGTGAGAGAGAGAAAGAGAGAAGCAATTTTTATTTAGCTTTTTGTGTGACTTTCATTGCTCCAACACTTTGTTGTATACATGGTGCACGTGGTGTTGTGTACACGGTACTGTGTATCCCAGTTCCAACCCATGTCCTTGCACGTGCCAGGCAAGTGCCATAACCATTGAGCTACCACTCCAGCCCCTAGAAAGATCTAAAATGCTAATAATCACACTCAGAGAAGATTTATTGGGCACTTATTATGCTAGGCTCTGAAGAACCTTCAGTAAGACAAGAAAAACAGTGTTCTTTTCACAATGAGAGAGGAAGCAGAAGGTGATGTGTGAGCATACTAATAAAAGGAGAATCGAGAATACTAAAGACTGGGGGTGGCCAGGGAGAATGGGGAATTACGTTTCATGAATACAAAACTTCAGTTTAGGGTGATGAAAAAGCTTTGGAGATGGTTGCAAAATAATGTGGATGTGCTTGAAGCTACTGAATTAAAAATGGCAACTCTTATTTTTATTTTACAATAACAAAAAAATTGAATTAGCTGAATGTGCAGCCCAGTGGTAGAATACTTGCCTAGCATGCTCAAGGGCCTGGGTTCAATCACCAGTACCCCATGCACCAAAAAAATCAAGTTGAAAACTAGAGCCAGGAAAGCCCAGTTGAAGGTGCAATTTGAAAGTTAAGAAAGAGTTAGCTAGATGGACAGAGAAGAGGGGGCACTTCAAGCAATGGGAATAGTATATGCCAAACAAAAAACCATCAACGGAATCAAGAGTGCAGGCAGCATGTGTGAGGGACTGGCAACAGTACAGCAGGACGGGAAGACGGAAGGGGAGCAGACGCTGGCACGGACTAGCCACCCCGCACTCTCGGGGGAGGGCACAGCGAGCCACCTGAAGGAACAACCATCCTTCGTCCTTTGTCCCACATAAGGAGAACGACATAACAAGGCTTGTATTTTAAATAGGTCATCCTACCCGCAGTGCAGGGAACATATTAGAGAGGGATCAGGAGGATGCAGAAGGCTAGTAAGGATGGGAGTGGGGTAGTTCGTGAGCTTGAGGGTACACGCCTGGATCACGATCATGGCCGTGGGGATGGAGAAAAACGAGAGAAACTTTCAAAATAGAACCACAGCAAGGCCAGGAAACTGACTGACTATGCAGAAGAAGAGGTGGGGAGGGCACAGACGGCTGATCTGCTGGTCTTGGGCTTGGGAACTTGGGTAAAAATGGGTGTTGTGTTTACTGAGAAAGGAGAATGCATTGAACTGGGTAGCAGCAAAGGAAAGTGTTGAGAATGGTGAGTGGTATGGGAAATTTTCAGACAGAGTTATCTTTGGGAAAGCCAAGTAAAAGATGTCAAATGAACTCTGACCAAGTTAGAAATAAAGATAGATAATAATCAGTTCATAGGGTCATGGAAGCCAAGTGGATGGTGGGGGTTTCCTACAAAGTCTGTACAGAGGGTAAGGAACACTATGGTGTTAAGGAAAGGACAAGGAGGAAAGGAGGGAGGTTCCTGAGGACAAAGCCACAGAAAAGGGGCATTTCCAGAAGGAAGGAGTGGTCAACGGCCTTGGACGCTGCAGAGTGGTCACAGGTAGGAATGATACATGACCACTGGCAGCAAGAATGTCCATCCAGGCCTTGGTGAAAGCCAAGTCTGTGAACAGGGATAACTGATCCGAGAGCAGCACGCTCACAGTGAGCGGCAGATGAACCAGAGCTTGGCTCTGGAAGGGAGAGGATGGGGTGTGTGGTTTGTTCCCACTGTTGTACTCTGTTTTAAAGACGGAATAAGCTGGGAAACATTAAAGTACCACTGGGAAGGAGGCAGCAGGACGAGCACGTTGAAGAGAAGGCACAATGAACAGCACGGTTCCTGAGAAGGCCAGAGAACCCAGAGCTGGCGTCATCCAGCACTGCAATGTCACCACCTCTGTGTTCTCAGAGTCAGCAGCGCAGACTCTCAGACCACACCCCACACCTACTGGGTCAGATTCTGCATTCAACGAAGATCCTGGGCACTCAGGATGGTGCAGACATTAAAGCTTGAGGCATGGGCTGGAGCGGTGGCTCAGCGGTTTTGGCGCTTGCCTGGCAAGCACGAGGACCCGGGTTCAAACCCCAGCACCACGTACACAACTAAGTGTTGGAGCAATGAAGGCCATGTGAAAAACTAAATAAAGTTGTTTCTCTCTTTCTCTGTCTCTCTCACTGTCCCTCTCTCTTTAAAAAATAAATAAATAAATAAAGCTTGAGGCAGGATGCAGGGATGAACTCTATTCTACCCAGAGGGAAGGAGGAACCCATAAAGGAGGATTTATATCTGAGGGCAGGAAACTAAGGCAATTTTTGTTTCTAGGCTTCTGAGAAGGTTGAAAACAGTCCCTGTAGAAAATGAGGCAGTAGCTGAAAACAGAAGTCTGAAGTGCTACTTAGGTTTCACTGGAAGAGGGGCAATGATGATTACTACTGGTATAGATCCACCAGGTGGCGTGATTTTTTTTTCTTTTCTTTTCTTCTGTGGGACTTAGCAGGCTAAATGCAGCTAAGGAGCAGACAGTTAGATGATTCAAATCCTGGGACAAAGAGTCTGGCAAGTTCAGGACACAGGCAAGAAAGTGACTGAAACAATGAACCACAGATTCCAAGGACAAAAAGAAAGTAAAAACATGAAGGCGAGAATAGGTGAAGATAACACAGGAGACACAGAATGCAAAAGTTTGTGTAATGGAACTGCAGTAGTTAATTCTCAAACCTATTATTAACCTGTACTGATTTTACTGTATGGAGAAGAAAAATATTAAGAGGTTTTAAAATGCTGACTACACGCAGGATTTGGTAATGCACGCCTGTAATCTCAGCAGTTCAGGAGGCTGAGGCAGGAGGATCACAAGTTTGAGGTCAGCCTCAGCAACTCAGAAATTCACCAGCAGAAATTTACTTAGTGGCTCTAAACCACTCAGTGAGAACCTATCTCAAAATAAAAAGTAAAAAGGGCTGGGGATGTGGCTCAGTGGATAAAAAGCACCCCCTGGTTCAATTTCTGATACAAAAAAAAAAAAGCTGACTACATTCACACTAATGTGACTAATCTCAAAGATAAAAATGGTAAGATGCCGATGGTTGATAAATCACTGTGCCACACTCCCGTCATGATATACATGCCCTCTGCATGGATTTCCTCTCCATTATCAAGGAGTTATTGAACATTGGAAGTATATGCAAATCCAAAGTTATTTGCTATTCTTGAGTATCTGTATTCAAAAGTCTTAAATATAGTCAACTATTCTAGTTATCACTACCGGAGGCTGATCTTCCAAAAGAACATACCACTTTGTTCCACAAAGACCCCAAGTCATCCAATGCAATCCTTACCTGAGAGTTCAAACTGATAGACTGCTTGTGTGGCTTTAACAACATCATCACTGAGAGAGTCCTTAACAATTCTAAATGTTTCTTCCACAGCTCCAAAATGTGGTTTTGACTGTGGCTGTGGCTTCTCTTCTTTGAATTCTGGAATAGCACCTGCAGAATATTATTCATGTAAATAACCTTAAAGTCACACAAAGATTAATTAATAAGCAAGGCAAACCTGCTACCAAATAGACCTATTTGAACAAAAGACTTTAAATGCATTAAGTGGCATATAAAAGTATAAATCGGAAGAGCAGCCCGACTCACCAGCTGTTACTATGAATGTAAGTGGCTTAGATTCTCCAAGTAAAAGGCTTTCAGAACAGGTCACAAAAAACAAAAACCCACTACTGAACAATGTTTATAATAAATACTGTAGCTCTACTGGAGTCTTAGGGGTGATAATGAATCACTTGTATATTCCCTTTGAGTTTAAAACCAAATGAGAAAAAAAGACCTAGGAGTCAGAAAGATGAAGATGGAAATACCAACCATGGAATTACTGGAGATAAAGACTGTAGCTTCAACCAACAGCCAAGAGAACTATGTAATCACTTACCCTCTACATTAAATTTATTCACCTAGTCCCTTTACCCATGGATTGAGCCTGCATCTTCCCATTAAGGGTTAGAAATGTTCTCAGTAGAGCTCATGTGAACGCCAAGGTCAGCCTGCTCAGGAAGAGAGAATGCTCAGAAGGGTTTGAACTACACAAGGCCAATTTCTTCTCCCATCTCACTTACTCAGACTGGTACCTCCCACTGGATAAAAAGAGAGGTCAAACTGCTAATCTTGTGGTTGTCTGCAAACACTAGGCCAAAGGAACAGAGGTTACCTGTAAGACTAACTTGCACTCACTTAATCCACTGTTGAAAACAACTCAGCACATGATTAGCTGGGGGAGAAGATAGGTCACAGGACTGTTCTGCTCCCACATCATGGTGCTATGCCCAGTGAGTCTCTTCCTTTATTTCTCCTCCTAGAATCACTTGGGGGAAATTCAGTAGTTGCCCCCAGATACAGGTAAAAACATTCCATTAATTAAATTAACTCCAGTCTGAAAAATAAATTCCCCATCTCTATCTCCTAACTTAAATCATACCCTGCCATCTCATCCAGTATAACACATTAAAGGTTATTAAATGATGTTTAACTGTCAGCACAAAAATACTCCCTAAGTATACTGAACATAAATCGCCTTCCATCATGTTTTCAGAGACAGATATATGATCTTTCTTTTAAGTTAAAGTCCAAACAGAACTTAAACATGAAATGCAATCTAATAGAGCAAATAAGATGTACTAGTTTTTCAGCTGATTTTATAACTGTTTTTAGATTCACTACAGACAATGTACTCTGTCATTGTCTACACCCAGTCAAACCACTTTGACTGCTTCTCCTATGGCATGGCACTGCTTTTTACCAATATGTAACACAGATACAACAAGAGAGATCACATGTGCACAGCTGGTAACTTATCAGATAGTAAAAGCCCTGAGTCATCACGCCAAAGCCCTGTCCACGCCCTCTCCTCTTTGTTGACACCTCTTTTTATTTTACTTTTTTTTATAGAAAGAGGGACAGTGAGAGAGAGAAAGAAAGAAGCAATTTTTATTTCATTTTTCATGTGACTTTTGTTGCTCTGACACTTTGTTGTGTACATGGTGCTGGAGTTCAAACCTGCGTACTTACCCATGCCAGGCAAGAACTGTAACTGCCGAGCCACCACTCCAGCCCCAGTTTGTCTCATTTTTACCCTCAAGAAATAGGAACAATCGCATAGTTTCTATCCATCAGAAAACCTTCCGAAAATGCAAGAGAAGGGAACACTTTCTCATTTGTTCTTTGGAGTCAGTGTTACCAGAAGACCAAAACAAACACATCACAGGAAAACTGTCTGTGTAAACAGACAATATGCAAACACATAACACATGTATACGTACATAAAATTAAAGGAAAGCCATGGAAGTTACTATTACTTTAAAAAGCAATAGGATAGGATAGGAGACAGGTGGTCAGTCTGAATAGACCTTAGATTAAATCACAAAAGGCTGAATATGTGAATACACACAACTATCCTACAATTTGAAAAGAGAACATTGTGTCAATAGCTCAAAGTACATTTGAAAAGGCCCCTTCAGCCCCAATGATAAAACCTTATACTTTATAACCTCCATAATGTATAATGCTTTTTCCCAGTATATCCTTGAAGATAAATTACTTTTCAAATGTACTCCCGTGTAAGTGAACGGAATACACTGCTATAAGGTACTATTATTTAGAAGCCAATTTAAAAATTGAAGCACATATTTCAACGTTTATTTATTTTATTGATTATGGTACTGGGGTTAGAGCCCAAGGTTTTGCACACGCTAGACAAGCATGCTAGCACTCGGATACATCCCAAGCCCTATGTTCTAATACCAACAGTACAGAGACAGAGTTAAGTATACATATTAGGTGTCTACGTCTGGAAGGATATTTGGTATTGAAAGCTTTAAAAATGTCTTTTCTTGGGGTTGGAGAGGTGGCTCAGTACTTATACCACTTGCCTGGCATGCACAAGGATGAGGTTCCAACCCCAGCAGCCACATACACATACACAGCAACCACAACCACATACAGCAACAAAAACCACATGAAAAACTAAATAAAATTGATATATCTCTCTCTAACTGTCCCTCTCTATTAAAAAAAAAAAGGCTTTTTTTTGCCTAATTACCCACTTTTTTGTGACTTGCTCTAAGAAATTGACATAAGAATAAAAACTTAAGGGATGACATTTATAAAACGAAATAATTATAAACCACTAAAATAAATAATATATTCATGGCATATAACAGTAGGTTGTCATTTCAGCAAATTATTTCTGAAGACATGGAAAATATTCACAACATAACTATAAATAAAAAAGGGACTATATACAATTGAATATAATATGATCCAATCTGTTGAAATATTTATTTGTGGGTATGAATTTTAAATTATTATTTGCAAAGGAGAAAAGGTGACTGGAAGGACATACACCCAGATACAAACTACTATTTATATTCAGGTGTTGGATTACAGGCAATTTTAAAAATTCTTCAAGTTTCTCACACTTTTCTGTATTTGTTTATACTTACTATTTTTAAATGATATCAAAATGGAATAAAGTGCACAAGAGTTAGTGGATATATCTAAAGTTACACCAGAAGATTAAATGTACAATCTAAAGTTATTTTATTGGGGGCTGGAGCGGTGGCTCAGCAGTTACTGCGCTTGTCCGGTACGAGCGAGTACACAGGTTCAAACCCCAACTCCCATGTACACAGCTAAGTGTCAGAGCAACGAAAGCCGTGTGAAAAACTCAATAAAAATTGATCCTGTCTCTCTCTCACTGTCCTTCTCATTTAAAAAATTAAAAGAAGTTATTTTATTATTTTAAGAGGAATAAAAATAAAGCACAGCATTAATCCAATAAGTAAAAGTGAAAAAAAAAACCAAAAGAAAGCAGGTAGAAATAAAAAAGTTTAAAAAAAAGAAAAGAAAGCGACGGCTATACACTCTGCGACTATGCTAAAAATCACGGACATATGCACTTTTAAGTGCTGAATTTGGCATATAGGGAAAATAAAACAATATAGTTACTATTTAAAATGTAATGCGGCAGAGGCTGGAGAGGTAGTTCAGCAGTAGAGCTCTTGCCTGGCACGCAGGTGGTCCTGGGTTCAATCCTCAGCTCCCCACACACAAAGAAACAAAGGAAAAACAAAAAACAGATGAAAAAAAATTGACACTCTCTCTCTAAAAGAAAAAAAAGTAATGAAGGAGCTGCTGGAGCGGTGGCTCAGCAATTAGAGTGCTTGCCTGGCATGTGCGAGGACCCAGGTTCAAACCCCAGCACCGCGTACACAACTAAGTGTCGGGGAAACAAAGGCCTGATGAAAAAAATGAATAAAATTGATTCCTTGCCACCCCCCATTCCTCTGTCTTGGAAAAAAAAAAAGTAATGAAGCAGAAAAGAAAAGAAATAGAATTTAAATAAATTTGGCAATTTTCTGGCAAATTTAATCAAGGAAATAAGGAAAAAACAGAAAATTCTTTTTTTGTTTTAAAGAGAGAGGGACAGTGAGAGGGAGAGGGAGGAAGAGAGAGAGAGAGAGAGAGAGAGAATCAATTTTTATTATTTAGTTTTTCATTTGGCTTTCATTGCTCAGACACTTCATTGTGTAGGTGGTGCTAGGGTTTGAACCCACGTCCCTGCACATGCGAGGCAAGGACTGAAACTACTGCATCACTACTCCAGCCCAAAAATGTCAATTCTTAAGTAACTAACTTTAAAACTTCAAATGGTTGATTTCAGCTTTCTATTTTTAAAAAGCTGGTGATTCGGGCTAGAGTGTAGCTCAGTAGTGAAGCAGTCACCTAGAATGCATGAAGCCCTGGGTTCAATTCCCAACATTTAAGAATTTAAAATAATAATAATTTAAACCAGGTGCAATGTACAGGCCTGTAATCCCTGTGGCTCTGCTCAGGAGGCTGAGGCAGGAAGATTCCAAGTTCAAGGCTAACCTCAGCAATTTAGTGACTCCCTAAGCAATTTAGTGAAACCCTGTCTCAAAAATAAAAAATAAAGAGGGTTGGGGATGTAGCTCAGTAGTAAAGTACCTTTGGATCAATCCCCAGTACCCACCTGGAAACTTTAAAAGCTAGAAATTGAATGAAAAAACAAAAGTTTTCAAAGAAATAATTTTAGAAAAGGCCCAAATTTAGCAGGTGAGATACTTCAATCATTCAGAGAAAAGAGCATAGAAAAATAAAGTCACCCAATTCATTTATCATCTTCAAAATGTAATGAACGAATTTGTTTAAAAAATATAAAGTTTTTTTTTATTAAAACAGCAAAATCCTTTATTTTCCTTGTCTTTTATTTCCTTTTCTTTTATTCTTTTTCTTTCTTTTTTTTTCCCCAGGTGGAGATTGAACTCAGAGTCACACATACTAATAATATTAAGCACATGTTCTACCACTGAGTTACACCCCCAGCCCAATAAAAATAAATCCGTACACCATTAACACCTTACTTATGGATAAAATCTAAAGATTTTGCCATTAAACTTGAGAATAAAGAATAGCTAAATTAAGTATTTTTAATGAACCTCCTTGAAGTTCAAGTCAGTGCTATAAGACAAATGCCAGAAATAATCCTAGAAAAGACATGTAGACAGTAAGTTTGAGCACTCAGAAAATTCAACATAATTAACTTGGCAATAATTACTGCATCCAACATTTATAGGGGGCTTACTGTATCAAAGGCACAAAATGATGTACCACCACACTCAACCCTCTCAGTTATTTACAAAAGGAAAGAGACAAGAAAACCATTTCAAAGAGCTGAAAGGACCTGTTCAAGGTCATAGATATAGGTGACAGTGATAGGATTTCAACTCAGATCTACCTTATTCCAAATTCTATGTTTTTAATGACAAATGTTATTCT
Organism: Aplodontia rufa; assembly: GCA_004027875.1. Taxonomy (NCBI): domain Eukaryota; kingdom Metazoa; phylum Chordata; class Mammalia; order Rodentia; family Aplodontiidae; genus Aplodontia; species Aplodontia rufa. The sequence continues at coordinate 54,193 of PVKS010001683.1, forward strand.
ATTATAGAAGTCTTTTCTTTTTTTAAGAGAGAGGGACAGTGAGGGAAGGAGAATCCATTTTATTTAGTTTTTCATGTGGCTTTCATTGCTCTGACACTTCCTTGTGTATGTGGTACTAGGGTTTGATCTTGCATCCTTGTGCATGCCAAGCAAGCGCCATAACCACTGAGCCACCACTCTAGCCCCTATTAGAAGTCTTTTTAGAAATTTAAAAATTAAGCTGGGCACTGTGGCACACACCTGTAATCTCAACAGCTTGGGAGGCTGAGGCAGGAGGATCGCAAGTACAAAGCTAGCCTCAGCAACTCAGCAAGGCCCGAAGTAACTTAGCAAGACCCTGTCTCAAAATAAAAAAACACAAAAAAGGGCTAGGGATGTGCCTCAGTGGTTAAGTGCCCCTGGGTTCAATCCCTGGTACCCTCCCCAAAAAATTTTTTTTTAAAAATTAATGATGGGTGCAGTGGTGCACACTTGTAATCCCAGTGGCTTGGGAGGCTGAGGCAGAAGGATTGCAACTTCAAAGCCAGCCTCAGCAAGTTATTGAGGATCTAAGCAACTTAGCAAGACCCTATCTCAAATCTAAAAATAGGAAAGGGCTGGGGATGTGGCTCAGTGGTTAAGCATCCCTGGGTTCAATCCCCAGTATCAAAAAAAAATTAAAAATTAAAATGCTCATAAATGTGATCAAATACAAAATATACCAAAGTTAGTTTCTCCCTATTTATAATTTCTCTTGTTCTAGGAAGCATTTCAATTTAACTAAATAAAAATAATTCAAGTATGAATTTAAAAAGCTAGGCACACACCTGTAATCCCAGCTACTTGGGAGGCTGAGACAAGGGATCACAAGCTCAAGGCTGACCTACACAATTGAAGGAGACTATGTCTCTAGATAAAAAAATAAGAAGGGCTCAGAAAATAGAGCTCAGTGGTAGAGTGTTTGCTTAGCATGTACAAGCCCCATGGGTTTAAGCCCTTGGGTTCAATTCTCAGCACCACGGGGTGGGAGGATGAATTAAAATGAAAGGAAGTGAGAAGATTTTAAAATGGCAACTAGAATGCTCAGTAAGCCACTCCAGGTCATAGAGCAGTAAGAGGCACACCAGCAATTCATGCAGGCCCTGCAACTCCAGACCCTGCAATGTCATCTGCTGGGTAATACTTCCTCCACATTTCCTTCCATATCTAACCACCTAATTTATATACACCCAACATAAAGGCTGAGAAAAGATCAGAGATCTGAACTCACCCGAATTGGCCCAAGCACAGACTGCCAAAGCAAGGATAGCAAAGACACAAGCTTCCTTCATGTTTCCAAGGGCAGGGAATGTATTTAGTTTATCAGTTACACCAGAGAGAACTGCATTTGTCATATAAGTATTGCTGGAACCCCTCCCTTACTGGTGAGTGACTACTTCAGGTGATTTGTGTAGGAATCAAGATACATATCATCTTCATTGTCAAGTGCCAAAGAGACTGCAGCAAAAACTTGCGTTTAGCACTGAAAGACATTTTTCAAGAGATAAACTTATTATTTATCACCTGGAACATTTAGACATGCATGATGACTTGACCTGAGAGAATGAAACCTCAGAAGATAAAAACAATCCTGTAACATATTTGGAAAGTGCAGTCAGTATGCAGATATGTTAACTTGAGTGGGAAAGAGATACTTAGAGCAATTTGATAACTTAAAAAAGAAAAAGACATGGCTAATGGCCTCCTAACTTCACTCTAAATAAATATAAAGAATGTACTAAAAAGGGGCCGGGGATATAGTTCAGTGGTAGAGCACTTGCCTGGCAAGTGCACAGCCCTGGGTTCAATCCCCAGCACTGGAGAAAAAAAAAAAAAAACAAAACAAATACCAACCCACCATCACCTGGACCCAGACACAAATCTGCTATCCAAGTCTAGGAACCATGTTCAGTAACTCTAAGGTACAGAGTCAGCCTAAGAAACACTTGCCTGCTTGTGCTCTGAGATCCCAAGGAGAACAGCCCTGCCACCTGCACAAGGAGAGCGGCATCGCTAAACCACTGGATTGGAGTCTGGACCTGCACAACCTGAAGACTAGGAACTGTCCTTCTGTTGTTTCCAAGAAAGACGCTCTTACCCCACATTCTCATCTTTGAAATCCAAGCGCAAGCTCGAAGCTCCCAAGGAAGAGAGGAGCAGACAGCAGGGGACGTCCCGTGGTAGTGAGCCCTGGAAAGCACACACCCCAGAGCACAGCTCCTCAAGACGGGGAGCGGAGCAGCCTTGGCAGCAGGTGAAGAAGATCCCAAGTTAGCCTCATACACTGGCACTAGCCATGTGCCCAGCAAGTGCCACATCAGCGCAGAGAGAGAGGAAGCCCACCGGACGGACCACGAGTGGAACCGAAAGTCAATGACACAGCCCTGACATCTGACTACACTAGCTCTAGAGATATCGCCTAGTAAGGGTGGATTAACGGGAAAAATGACCCACTGCCTGTGAAAATAATGGAACACCAGGGTAACACAAGATTATGCTGAAAAGCAAAAGTCTCTCTCTAAAACTAATTTCCTATGAAACCCACATGAAAACTTTGCTATGTTAATCTCAATTTTAATAAATGTATTTCCTGATAATGAAGAAGGCTGTGCATGTGTGGGGTTGGGGGCACATGGGATTACTCCTGGACCTTCCTCTCAATTTCATTGGGAAACTAAAAATGCTCTAAAAAGTAAAATCTTAAAATATACTATATGAGCTGGGCACGGTGGAGCACACCTGTAATCCCAACAGCTCAGATGGGTAATGCAGGAGGACTGCGAGTTCAAAACCACCTTCAGCAATCTAGTGAGACTCTGCCTCTCAATAAAAAATGAAAAGGGCTGGTGATGTGGCTCAGTGGTTAAGCACCACTGGATTTACTCCCTGGTACCAAAAAAATGAAAGAAACATTGTACAAAACAATGAAACAGGTGCAGAAAGTCAGGTCACATAACTGACTGAGATGGGAAGACAACAGGATAAAGTAAAAAAGAAAGTAGTTAACTTGAGAAACAAAAGCACAGAGCAAAATTAAAATGAAGATTAGAGGCAACAGAGAACAGAAATGAAACCTGAAGATCTTCTCAATGCAGGGGATAAACCTGACTCCCAGAAGACAGACGAAAAACCACAAGGCTGAGAATGAGAGGTTGTGCTAACTTCAGGAGGAAAGGCACGAAGAGCCAACACAGGAACAGGAGTTTCTGAGGAGAAGCCGGGACAGTGGAGCAGAAGCAACTAAAACCACAAACAGGGGCTGGGGAGTGGCTCGGTGGCAGAGTGCTGGGTTCAGGCCTCAGCACCACACAGAATAAAATAAGGAAAATAAAAGTATTCTGCTCATCTCCTACTAAAAAAATTTTTTTAAAAACTAAAACCAGGGGCTGGAGCAGTGGCTCAGCAGTTACAACACCTGCCTGGCATGTACAAGGACACAAGTTCAAACCCCAGCACCACGCACACAACGAAGTGTAGGAACAACAAAAGCCACATGAAAAACTAAACAAAATCGATTCTCTTTTTTTCTCTCTCACTGTCCCTCTCTCTCTTTAAAAAAGCAAAACAAAACAAACCTACAACCAAATAAAACTAAAAATAAACTGGGTAGGAGCTGGAGCAGTGGTGGCTCAGTGGTTACGGCGCTTGCCTGGCATGCGTGAAGACACAGGTTCCAACCCCAGCACCACGCACACAATGAAGTATCAGAACAGCGAAAACCACATGAAAAACTAAATAAAACTGATTCTCTCTCTCTGTCCCCCTCTCTTTTAAAAAAATAAATAAGTTGAGGGGAAAAAAAAAGACAGCAGGCTCACTGTGTTGCAGGAGGAATCAATGAAGAAATCATAGTACTGCATTTGTGATGAGGAAAAAATTAATTTAAAGCCAAGTGCACGATTTATAATAAATACACATACATGATAGAAGTTAACACACACACAACACAATCCAGAAAAGGTGGTCCAGATGTTAACAGAGGTAATTATAAGCAGTGATTGCAACAGAAAGGTAAACTCTCCCACTTTGGAGAAGTGGTAAACACACCGACCTCTGAGAGGTAGACTGTGATGTGAACATGCAGTGGATCTGGATCTGGACATGAAAAAAAGCCTGAAAGAGGTAAGTTAGAGGCCAAACTGGACTATTGCCCATGTGAATGCATCACTGTATCAACAAAAAATGTCAATTACAATTGCTATTGATTACAAAAAGAGAAAACTAAAATTAAAAAAAAAAGGCTGGCACAGTGGCACACACATGTAACTCCAGCAACTCAGGCTGAGGCAGGAGTATCTGCAGTTTAGCAAGGCCGGAAGCAACTCAGTGAGATCTTGGGTCAAAATAAAAAATAAAGAGGACTGGCAATATAGCTCAGGTTTAATCTCTACTACCAAAAAATAAAAATAAAAATAAAAAAGGAATAAGAAAAAACCCAAAATTTAAAATAAAAAAAGAATTGCTGGGATGTAGAGATAGCCTGGAATGTGCAAGGACCCAGGTTCAAACCCCAGCACCACATAAACAACTAAGTGTTGGCAAAACAAAAACCAGATGAAAAAATAAATTAAAAGTGATTCTTTCTCTTTCTCTCTCTCAAAAAATTTAATAGAACCAGAAAGAATAGAAAGAAAAAAAAAGCTATTGAAGTAAAGACTCTCTCTAGCATTATGTGAGAAGCCAATCTTAGGATATTGTACAAAAATAAGGATTTGAGGCTCACCTAACCTGAAGACCAGGCTTTCTAGTAATTTTTGTCATTCTGTAAGAGGCCTTTTGAGAAGAAAAGACTAGCAGCCTGTTTTTTTCCCCTGGTTTTAATATTCTGATATATGAAGTGAGTTGCTCTTTTGCTTTCTATAGTTTTCAAATTTTCTGTTATACAAAAATTTCCCGTTTTATTACCTAAGTAATTTTTTTTTTAACTTCCTGAAATAGCTGGGCAAAGAAAGATAGGGACAGAAAAGATGAGCCTAAACTGGAAATAAGGTCTGGCACTGAAATGTACTATGGTAAGATCCTCGAGATTTGCTAACGACACTTGTTCCTAAATTTTCCATCAGCCTTCTAAAGGAATCTAGGATCAGCTAGGACATTCACGTAACCTATAAGATAAAGATAAGGTGAGGACCCGAAGAAGCACAGCTGTTCCTGTTAGTAACCACAGGAGAGATTCTTCCCATGGGTACTGGTTAGAGAGCAATCCTTTCAATATCTTTCAGGAAGCAACAGGCATAGTTCCAGAACATAAGAACTAGGATGTAAACTTGGATCCACTCAAGGAGCCTATTACAGAGATGTAGCAAGGTAAAATCAAAACCTCCTTGAAGTTACTTCCTTCCACAAGGAGTCACAGGGTACAAATGGTGGAAATGGCCTTAGATTAAGAACTTTGATGAGATGCATTTTTGCTCAAAATAAAACAGCATATCACCATGAAATACCTAAGGAAAGTGTGCTAAGGAAAATGAATAAAACTTGAACCGATGTTTAAAAAAATAAAGAATATATTAAGAATTTCTTACTGGTATTCAGAAAAAAACATACTTTTTTTGCCCCAATTTTGACTAAACTCACATAATTTGTTTAGTTTAAATTATAAAACGGGTTAGAAGGAGAAGGCAAAAATGTTACTGTTACAGGACCAATTCTATGTTTCAGAAAGAATACATAAGTTAGTATCTATATTTTCCCACATAAAATGTGGGCTAGATCTTACCAATTTTACCAGATGATTCCATCTGCTTGAGAGGTGCATCTGGGTGTTCATCTAAGAAGAAATCTGGTAACAAAGGTTGGCCTGAAAAATTGACCCCAGAAGAATCATGTTAACATTAACATTAACGTTAAGACATTAAGATTCAAACACTTCTTTATGATTGTTTCCTTTATATTTTAAGATCATTCTGGAGAAATGGAAAAGACCTCCATGAGAACCGTCAAACTACTCGATCTTCATTAATGTTCCCATAACTTAGCTATCTTCTCCTCCTATGACAAAATTCATCTTCAAGATCTAATTTTAAAAGACACCTGTTATGGGCTGGAGCGGTGGCTCAGCGGTTACCGCACTTGTCTGGCATGCGCTAGGACACAGGTTTGAACTCCAGCACCAGGTAGGTATACAATGAAGTGTCACAGCAATGAAAGCCATATGAAAAACTAAATAAAATTAATCCTCTCTTTCTCTTTCACTGTCCCTCTCTCTTTAAACACACACACACCCCTTTATGTTAAGCCTCTACCCTCCGCATCCTTATAACCCATTGGTCAGACACATAGCTCACCTGGCCCCTGACAGCAGGGAGCCCCTCCCAGCAGTAATGAGTTGGGGTCTTTTCTCTCTTGCTCCTCCTCTCACTGTAGCGTCATGAAAACTCAGCCTTATCTGCCAGGGCTTATTTTCAGCTTAGAGTTGTGATCAGAAAATAAATTAACTATCTTTTTTTTTTTTTTTAAAGAGAGAGGGACAGTGAGAGAGACAAGAGAAAGAGAGAAACAACTTTATTTAGTTTTTCACATGGCCTTAGTTGCTCCAACTTAGTTGTGTACGTGGTACTGGGGTTTGGACCCAGGTCCTTGTGCTTGCCAGGCAAGCGCCAAAACCACTGAGCCACCGCTCCAGCCCCTAAATTAACTATCTTAACATCACACTGATACCTTTCATGATACATGCATGGAAGAGATTTAAAGGCCACAAAGACTTCAAAACTGTAGTAAAATTAGATGTTAATAATCTCTCTCTAAAAATTAGACTTCTGGAAGGCAAGAATGGATTGATATTTGTTATTTCTTAGTATCAGAGTAACTGGTCAAATTAATAAGTTCTCAATACTTGATACGATTTTTAACTTAAATCAAACTTTTTTTAAAACTTCGATATAATGATGCTGTATCTTTAAAACCTAAACTGACACCATACCAGGACCCAGAAGACAGGAATCCGGTTTAGGTTCTGCCACTGATTAGCCATGGCTCTTAGGCAAAGGCTTCATCTCTCTCAGTCTCTTTTTCTCATTTACAAATTTTAGCTACTAAATATTGTGAGTGTACTATATGCCAGGTACTGTGCCACACACATTACACACATTAGGACACATAGTTCTAACAGAAATCCTGACTGCAAGGTATCATTCACTTAATTTTCCCCAAAAAAGAAAATGGAGCACGGAGAAAGTGGGTAACACACTCGAAGCCACACAGCTAGTGAGAAGCAGTCAAATTTGAGCCCGAGTTGTCTCTGCCCAAATTCCATGCTCTTAATCACTAAACACTATTACTTCCCTCACAGGATTGCTATGAAAATTAAACAGATAACGTATATGAAAGTGCTTTGTAAAGCTGCAATCAGCTATTTAATTCGGTTGGAACTGAAGAGACAGACACAGATGACACAAATCTAAAAATGTGGTTCTGGGCTAGAGCGATGGCTCAGCAATTTAAGCACCTGCCTGGCATGTGTGAGGACCTGGGTTCGAGTCCCAGCACCATGTACACAACTGTCTAAGAAACAAAGCCCAAATGAAAAATATAAATAAAGTTGATTCTCTCCTTTCTCTCTCTCCCTCCTCCTATCTCAAAAAAAAAAATGTGGTTTCTGTCAGTTACATGCTCAGTTTAATGAATAATATTTAAAATTTGCTTTAGTACAAATAAACATAACTCCCATTTATGGCTTGCATTCATTCACTTGTTTATGTATGTGTGTGAGACTGTGTTTCACTACATTTCCCAGGATGGCCCCAGCTTTTGGGTTCAAACAATCCTCCTGCCTCAGCCTCCTAAGTCATTGGGGCTTCAGCCATGTGCCATTGCATCTGGCTTAGAACATACTTATTACATAAAGCAAAAATCCATTATCATCATCATCTTTCAGAGGAAGTTATTTTTTAATAAGCAAGCCATTAGGAAACTTCTTTAATAAGATTTCTGTACCTAGGTCAGCATGTCTTCACTAATACACCGTCACCATCTGTTAATACTAGAGATTACACTTAAAAAAGTAAACACTTGGGGGCTGGAGCAGTTGCTCAGTGGTTATGGTGCTTGCCTGGCATGCACAAGTACAGGGGTTCAAACCCCAGCATCCACGTACGCAACTAAGTGTCAGCAACGAAAGCCATGTGAAAAACTCAATAAAAAATGATTCTCTCTGCTGCTCTCTCTCTCTCCTGCTGTCCTTCTTTCTTTAAAAAGAAAGAAAGAAAGAAAGAGGTACAGTGAAAGAGAGAGAGAATAAACTTTATTCAGTTTTTCATGTGGCTTTCATTGCTCTGACACTTTGTTGTGCACATGGTGCTGGGGTTCAAACCCATGTACTTGAGCACGCCAAGCAAGCACCATAACCGCTGAGCCATCGCTCCAGCCCCAAAAGTTTGCTTTTAAAAAAGAAAAAAATATTGTATCATCTGTCACATATCCTTGAATAGAGAAATTTTTTTTTTGTACTGGGGATTGAATTCAGGAGCACTTAATCACACTAACTGAGCCACATCTTCAGCCCTTTTTTATTTTGAGACAGGGTCTTGGTAAGTTGTTTAGGGCCTCGCTACATTGCTGAAGCTGCCTTTGAACTTGTAGTCCTCCTGTCTCAACCTTCCAAGCCACTGGGATTATAGGCATGCACCACCACACCTGGTACTTGAATAAAACCTTTACTCTGTCTTAACCAACTTTAAAAACTAATTTTCACTTCTGGATTCAAAATCTGAAAACCTCTAGTAACTCATACAACCCCTCTGCATGCATGCATATATAACTTCCAGAGCTCTCAACTGACTTCTGTTTGTCCTTTCTTTCTCTTTTTCAGATACTATTGGTATGGGTGTTTCACTTCATTGGAAAGACAGCTTTTAAAAGAATTTATTCATTTTATAATCACATGCACACACACACACACAAATTACTCTTTGCAGAAAATATGGAAAAATATCACTACTTTAAAAAATTGTTAAGCATTACCTGGTTTAACTGCATAGACGTCAAAATTTTTTATTCCTTCCTCTTTTAAGATATTTTCATCAATAACAAAATTTCCAGTAAAACTTTTTGGTTTTTTGAAAATGGAATACGCAGCATCTGCAATGATCTCAACTTTCCTGCATTGGATTTCAACACCAGATCCTCCCAGCATGTCCATAGCAGCTGTGTGTATGGCTGTAGAGAAAACACACGCACGCAGGTATGGAACTCCAAATCAAACAAAAAGACCGTGGAAGTAACAAGCAAGCACCATCCTTCAAAATTACCAAGGCTCATCTCTTTATTTCTTAGATGATGAACACAGGGTTCAGAAAGCTTAAAAGTGTTGCTAAATGTTCTAGAGAAAGAGCAGGGCAGAAGACGCACATTCCTTACCCTGCACAACGCTGCATCACATAGGACTCCGTAATGAGAATCACAGCAAAACTAAAGAGACTTCTCATTTGGAACACCAAGAACTCACCTGGCATTCCTGAGAGTTAAGAAGGCCAGTAAGATTTAACAGAAAACATATTTTGCACATAGGCACATGAGCGGGACTTTTATAACAACCCTGCGATGGAATCTTCAGGACTCAGTATCCTGTCTCTGAAATATGGAGTTTGCTCCCCTAAGTTTACTGTCTCTCTTTCCCACTGCATTAGAAAACAGATTTTGTTTCTCTTGTTCATTAGTGCATTGCCAGTGTCCAAAACAACGACAAAAGCCCCATACGGGGGTTGGGGATTTAGCTCAGTGGGAGAGTTCAGTCCTCAGCCCTGAAAAAAAAAAAAAACCCCATACATGTACAATAAACACTGGTAGGATTCTGGAGGGTTGTTTCAGTTCAGACAAGACTGACTTTGTAGAAAATTTCAGAAAATAAAAAGAAGCAAAGGAAGAATTTATTAATGTACATTAGTCTGGGTGCAAGGGATTGAACCCAGGGCCTCTTAACTACCCGTCCAAAAGAAAGAATTTTTAAATTAACTATAATCCTCAATTTTTTATTTTAATCATCTGGGATTTTTTGCAGGGGTAGGGGTTGGTAAGTAGTACTAGGGATTGAACTCAGGGTGTTTTACTGCTGAGCTATACCCCCAGTTCCTTTTTATTTTTTTATTTTGAGACTGAGTCTAAGTTGCTGAAGCTGACCTGGAACTTGCAATCCTCCTGCCTCAGCCTCCTGAGCAGCTGGGACCACAGGCAGGAGTCGCTGAACCTCACCCAAGGTGCAGATACTTTTTAATGTCTATGTTGCTTATATGAAGTAATGTGCCCTTCTGCGATTAGTGGCAAATTATTAATTACACACTGCAAAAACTGTGACATCTTGATCTGCTTATGTATGTCTTGCTTTACACACAAAACAATGAAAATCACTTTATTTCCATGTATTTTAGGTTTGAGTTTCTAGCAATTTTGATAAAACTTCTCTCTATTCCATCATTAAAACAGCATTTTAAATTATTACATACTGGAATAGCTCACATACTTTGGTCCGTAAGGTCAAATTTTTGTAGTGCATAAGAGTCAATGGTCCTTCTTCACTGATTCAGAAAACAGTTATTGAGGGTCTGGAGGGGCGGCTCAGCAGTTATGGCGCTTGCCTGGCATGCCCAAGTACACAAGTTCAAACCCCAGCACCACATCACAATGAAGTGTGAAAGCAACAAATGCCACATGAAAAACTAAATAAAACTGATTCTCTCTTTCTCTCTCCCTCTTTATAAAAAAAGAAAAAAGAGAAGAGTTATTGAGCACTTACTACAACTTAGGCACTACCTGGGGTCAAAGAAGTGGACAAAAGAGATACCTTCAAGGAGCTTACATCCCTACTTGAAAAAATACATTCAACTAACTTGCAGGATTTCCTAAAAGCACTGGGTTAGAAGATACTTTCCTTCCTTGTAACTAAAGTTCATTTACTAAGTTAATTTTTTTTTACTTTAATAGGTCAAGAATTCTGGTTTCAACCTTGAAGTGATAGCTTATTAATAAAAAATAAAAAAGCCCAGCAGCTAACTTATTACATGTACCTTGTGGCAGGCATGTTGCTACACACCTTTTATACATTTTCTGAAGTAATTCTTGGAACTCATGCATTAGGTACTATTGTTCCCATTTTGAAGACAGAAGGGGCACTGAGGAGTTGTGACTCGTCCCAGGTCACAGGAGCTGGAGTTCAAGTACCCAGCAGCTTAACTTCTATCTACCAAACCATACTTTATTAACCAAGTTCTTACAGCTCAGTTATTATTCCATTCCCATAAACTGTACAATTCTTCTGTAAATATTTCAAGATGGCAAATTTTGAAAACATTATACGTATTTGTAAACTCTAGTCTCAATATATGACTACTAGGATAGCATGAGGATGTTTTTAAAATTCTAAATGAGATGTCATAAGAATATGGATGTTAAGCTGGAGGTATAGTTCAGTAGTACAGTGCTTCCCTAGCATGTGCAATTCCCTGAGTGTGATCCCAAGCACTACAAAAAAAAAGAACATGTCAAGTACAAATATATACATGCTGTGTGTATGTGCACGCACACGTGTATAGAACGTAGGAACAAGGAACGATTCTCCCACACAATCTATCATCACTTTTAACAATCTTTCTAGAGAAGGCACAAAGAGACTCAAAATTAAGAGGTGAATCATGCAGTTAATTATTTGCCATGCTGGGAATCAAACTGAGGACCTTATACCTGCTAGCAAGTGCTCTCCCTCTGAGCCGCATCCCCAGACCCAAGATAATTCTTAAAATCTCAATAATTTGCAATACCAACAAGCTAACTCAACAGGTAATGAGAACTGATAATAAAAATAGCTTAGCAACAGGATTAATCAACTAAAATTCACTGATGACCCCTGAGGAAAAAAAATTAGTGAGCTTGTAATGAATACAGATAAGACTTGGATCATGAGAATCATAAAAGTGACCCCAAACTTGAGTCTTATTATGGAATAACTGGAAAGATATCTAATAGTTTAATTCATTCTCCTAATGACAGCTTATTCAAAAACAGTAACAAAAATGTTAAAGCCAATCCAAGATTTCCTTTTATATAAACATATGGGGTGCATATCATGCTTAAAATATCAGCATTGCCTTCAACTCCTTCTCCATGGCACCTGCCAGCCCCCACGGCTCACTCACGTACCTGTGTGCGCACTCACTGAACCAACGATGTCACTGATTATAAAGTGTGCCATTACTTTATGCACTGCTAAAGAGCTGTGAATTGAACCACAATACATCATCAACTGTAAGGTGCATATTGATATCAGAGATATAAAACGTTTTGATATCACAAATGTAAAAGCATAAAACACAGGCATCTCAGAATCAACAAAACATGATACAAAAGCTGTTGAGCCAGTCAGTGAACAGGTCCTTAGAAAAACAGATCTGTTTTGATTTCCAGCACCAAAGTGGAGGAGGAGACAGCTGCCACCCTCTCTCCTCACTCTCCCTGGTTAACTGAGTTCTCACATCTGTTTGTACTGTGGTCCAGGTGGCAGAGAAGTGCAGAGGATTGTCATATTTTTGTGACCCTCCTCTCTGCTGCCATTACCAGATCAGCAGATGCCCGTTTCATGCTCCCCAGCCCAACCCACGTAGAATCCACCCTAAAGTGGACTTTCCTATCTCCACCACACATGTTCAGACAGTCAAGAGTAGGAGGCAGACAACTTTTTGAGAACTGCCAGCACCCTCCATTGCAGCAAGAATGATGAAATGGGTTTTGGAAACATAAAAAGTTGTAATCCTAGAGATGACGCAAGACAGTCTGTCTTGCACTCTTAGCCTCGATGTAGACTGTATGAATCACATAAGAATTCTTTAAAATTCTAAATTAGAAGTCTAAGAATATGTTTGCTGAGGCTGGAGCAGACGTAGAGCACTTGTCTGGCATGTGTGAGATCTGGGTTCAAACCCCCAGCACCATATACACAACTATGTGTCGGAGAAACAAAGGCCACATGAAAAAATAAATAAAATTGATCCTCTCTCTTACTCTTCATCTCTCTCTCCCTTAAAAAAAATCGAAAAATATATTTGGGGGTCTGGGGATTGGAATTGTGGCTCAGCAGTATCATGCTTGCCTGGCATGCATGAGGACTTGGGTTCAAACCCCAGCACCACATACACAACTAAGTGTTCTATCAACAAAAACCAAATGAAAAATTAAAATGTATACTCTTTCTCTCACTCTACCTCTCTTTAAAAATAAAATAAAAGAATATGTTTGCTAGGGCTAGAGTGGTAGCTCAGTGGTACAGCACTTGCCTGGCATGTGCAAGGACTTGGGTTTGAACCCCAGCACCACATACACAACTGAGTGTCAGAGAAACTAAAACCAGATAAAAACATAAGTAAAATTGATTCTCTCTCCATCTCATATCCATATCCTATATGTGAATGTGTTTGCTGAAGCAGGGCACAGTGGCATACACCTGTAATCCCAGCTACTCGAGAGGCTGGGCAAGAGGATCACAAGTTCAAGGTCAGCTGGGAAACTTAGTGAGAGACTATCTCAAAATAAAATTTATAAAAGGGCTAAAGATACAGCTCAGTAGCAGAGTACTAGCCTCACATGCATAAGGCTCTGGGTTCCATCCCCAGAACTTTAAAAAAAATTGTCAGTATGTGTCCCATGCTGCAAAAACGAAGTCAGGTACACATATATACATGCCATGCATGTGTACATGTATGAGTGCATGATCTTCAAGGTGTGAAACCATTAGAGGACTGCCCTCTGATTCGTCTCTGGATGTGCTGAATTCAACACAGTACAAGTACTCAAGTCAGGAGGGGCAGTGTCGCCAGTACCAAGCTGAAAAGACAATGCAGGTGAGCAGGACACTGCTCTACTGAAAATAATGTTACACAGCATCCATTTCGCTAAGTGCAATAAATCTCCTTTTCCTTTAATGGCAATCATCTGGGAGACTACTGGCTCCAGCTCATGAAGTCTTCTACACAGTCCAGGATGAGGAATTTAAAAAAAAAATAGAAATCTCACAAAAACCAGAGCCTGGACACCTTCTCAGATCTATTCCATTGCCTCACTCATGAATAATGTAACATTCTAGCTATCTTTCCCGCCTTCTCTCTATATAATCTTATAAGCCATCCAATAGTCAGATGCAGGATGAAATGCCTTAAACTTCATCAGCAACCATATTGCCTTATTGCTATTTTTCCTCTCTGCTTACTATTACTACCCTGTTTTTCCCCAGTACTGAGGATTGAACCCAGGGGTGCTTTATCATTCCCAGACCACCTCCCTCTTTATTTTTTTTAATTTTGAAACAAAGTCTAAATTGCCCAGGCTGGCTTTGAATTTGTGATCCTCCTGCCTCAGTCTCCCGAGTAGCTAGAATTACAGGTATGCTCCATCACTCCTGACTGTGGAGCTTAAATTTTAACCTACATTCAATAGAGAGCCGCACAAAGGATTTTTAACATGGGAGAGCAATAATGGGGGGGGGGGCGGGAATAGGTGTATAAAGTGATACAGTTGTTGAGGAAGTATAACATGTTTCATCTCGCATCTCACTATTGGATGACTTGTAAGATTAGAGAGAGAGGAGACAGCTAGAATACTGCACTATTCATGAGTAAGCAAATGAGAATGCACTTGAGAGCTCCTAGTCTGGGGGTGTAGCTCCGTGTATAGCACTTACCTAACACTTTTGAGGCCCTGGGTTCAACCCCCAGCACTGGGGGCGGGGGGGGAGGAATCAACTGCTATAGCTGTCAAACAAGACCTGAGGCTTAGCTCATCCATCTCCCTCCACACCCTCATCTCCACCCAACATTCCAGCAAACCTGAACTACTTGCGTTGCTCAGGTTCAGTGGGAAATAATAGCCAACACCCTGTCATACAGACACCCTGTCATACAACACCCTGTCATCAGACTCCTGGGAGTTCCACCACACACACAGGATTTTCCCGTGCTCCAGCCTCTGCATATGCTGTTTGCTGTGCCAGGGGATGTGTTGCCCAGTTTTCTTTGCTAGCTCCACCACCCCCTTGAGATCTTATTTCAACTGCAGGCCTCCTTTTGAAAATCTCCATTCCTAACCTTTAATCTGAGTTACATGGTCCTCCCGCTATGTTTCAAAAAGCATTCTGTATTTAACTCATCTTTCCATGTATCACAAGGAATATGACTGTCACCTTCTAAAATGAACACCCTAAAACTACAGCAAGGGGGCTGGAGCGGTGGCTCAGCAGTTACGGAGTTTGCCAGGCATGTGCGAAGATGCAAGTTCAAACCCCAGCACCACGTGTGCCACAAGGTGTCAGCAACGAAAGCTGCATGAAAAAAACAAATAAAAATTGATTTGGTCTTTCCCTCTCTCTGGCTCTCTTTCTCTCCCTCTCTCTCACTGACCCTCTCTCTTTAAAAAAAAAAAAAAAAAAACTACAGCAAGACCTCAGCAGGAAGCAGATTTTTCCTACAAATCCCGATGATGCCCTCTGTATTTCCTGCCACACAGTGTTCTCCTTTATGTAAGCTCTGCTTGTTTATTTTGAAGCTAAGCAGGAGGTAATTATACTACACTCGTGCATTCATTCTTTCACTCATTCATTCATGAAACTTTTATTGGAGGCCTATATTGACTATAATAAAATGAACAAAGTAGACACTGTCCCTATCCTCAAGAAGTTTTCATTTTAGTAAAGAAGACACTGAACAACCACAATTATAAAATAACAATTACAAATGTTTTAACTTAAGAGGAAATGCATGGACTGCTAAATCCAATAGTGAATACCCACCTTATAAACACTATTAGCATTGAGAAATGGTGGTGTATATATATATATGTATATATATATACATACAATGAAGTTGTACTCAGCTATTAAAAAGAATGAAATTATGGCATTTGCTGGTAAATGAATGGAATGGAGAATATCATGCTAAGTGAAACTAGCTAAATCCAGAAACTCAAAAGGCAAATGTTTTCTCTTATACGTGGAAACTAAAATACAGGGAAGTATAAGATTACATAAAGAACCATTCCAATACAAATTAACAGCCAAGCTAAAGGAAGTCTAGTAGAAACAGGAGGAGGAGAGAGGGGAGGAAGGAAAAGAAGGCTTAAAAAGTATATTTTGGGGGCTGGAGCGGTGGCTCAGCGGTTACTGCGCTTGCCTGGCATGCGAGAGTACACGAGTTCAAACCTCAGCACCACGTGCACAACAAAGTGTCCGCGGAATGAGCGCCACATGAAAAACTAAATAAAAATTGCTTCTCTCTTTCTCTCTGTCCCTTTTCTTAAAAAAAAAAAGTATATTTTGCACTTCTAAGATAATAAATAATTCCCACAAAATCAGTAAAAAGTGGAAAAGTTAAAAAAAAAAACCCAAAGGGAGACCAGGGGTGGGTGGGGGAAAGTGCTGGGGAAGGGTAACAGGTCCCCAAGGCTAACTCTGTCACCTCCAAGTCAATATCCAAATGCCACACTCTCAAAAAAGCCAAATCTTTCTTATTTTTCTTTTTCAATTGAAACCTTCTCTCTCCAACAGGAGACTCCCAGTCCCTCTTCTCTGTGCTATTTTTTCACAGCATTATCACCGATTCAATTTTCTATCTTCTTTCCCAGTTAGACTCTAAGTTTCATTGGGGCAGAGATTCTCCTCTATTTTTTCTCTAATGTACCTTAACCAAAGAGAACAGAGCTTGGCACAAAACAGGTATCCAACAAATGTTTGTTGTGTCTATATGATCTAAAATTCTCAGTCATAGGATTTATCTAACTTTGTTAACCCAGAATCCCAAAGACCTGCAGGTTAGGGGAGTGGAGGCACTCGGGAAGGACAAAGTGCATGCTAAATGGTAAGCTCTTGGGAGGAAGGGTGAAGACCTCACCAGTTCCTGGTTCCTCCTAGGAGTACCTGATGCCTTGCATGCAGCAGATAATCATCTGCTGAATGCATAATAAGTAAGTAATGCTGAGAACCATGCGAGTCTCAATAAATGCTTGAAAGACAAATAATGGGAAGTGACAACATAAAAGAGAACTTTGCAAGAACTCTGCTATCTCAGAGTCCTCTCTTTCTAACTAACTGCCTAACTCTATCAATTTTAGTAAGAATGACCACTGGGGTGGGAGAAGGAGTCTGAGAAAGCACGAGAAAGAAGCTGAAAAGCTGAGGCGTAGCAGGTGTAAGCCCTAAACTTTCCAAACTTTTTGAAGGAGACCCACAATAAGTAACAGTTTTGACCAACATGACTAAAAATACACAAAAACACAAACATATTTTATTTGTTTCAATTTATATGTGATGTTTACACATGAAGCTAAACTTTATGTAACAATACTAATGTGAGTGATATACTGTAATATTTTCTATTCTGTTCTACTAGAAATAAAATAAAACTCTGGTTGCTACCTACTAAACCAATTTTACAATCCACTAAACCAATTTGATGACTCATCAGTGAGTCTTGATATGTAGTTTGAAAAATATTAAAGAACCACCTTCTCCACTCCCATTTTTTCCCCTATTGCAAAGAATATCACTGCTCAGAAAATCTTCAAGGAATTGTATCTGCTATAGAAGCATGAAGAAAATAAAGAAGCAGCAAAACATGGTCTAGGCCCACAGAGGGCTGGGTTCAAGAAAATGAGTCCTGGTCAAAATTGCAGAAGAAAGGATTTAAAGCAAATTGATTCCTAGAGCCCTTAGAAGAAAAGACAGACTGTGACTGGAGAGCTAGTTGCAACCACTGAACATTCTTAAGAGTCACGTTAATGACACGTCCCAGTGCTCTATAAACTCTCGTCCTCAGCCTGTTTTCCCAGCTTCTGCACTACAGGCTACGGATCTTCCAATACTGCTTGAAAATAAGGAAGTCCTTTCACACAGAACACAGCAAAAGGGAGGCTAGATGAAAAGAAATCCCTCTTTTACTAAACCTGGAACTCTGGGTATGTTTCCCACTGCTAGGTAGAGCAATTCAGTTCAAGAGTAACCCTAAGCGGGTGAGCAGGGGTCTGGAGGTGCTGCTCAGTGGTAGAGCTGGTGCTCAGCATGCACAAGGACCTGGATCCCATCCCCAGCACTAGCGAAACAAAAACCAAGAATCAGGAAAATCCAAAATGATGGCTCGTATAAGATAAATGACCTGATTATTCAAGAAAATAAGTGGCAAGGGAAAAAATTAATGTTAACTACTTTAAATTAAAAACACTTAAGAGTGGGGCTGGAGCGGTGGCTCGGTGGTTACAGTGCTTACGTGGCATGCACAAGTACACGGGTTCAAACCCCAACACTCACGTACACAATTAAGTGCCTGAACAACGAAAGCCATGTGAAAAACTCAATAAAAATTGATTCTCTCTGTCTCTGTCTCTCTCTCCCTCACTGTCCTTCTCTCTTTAAAAACAAACAAACAAACAAACACTTAAGAGGGGGCTGGAGTGGTGGCTCAGTGATTATGGCACTTGCCTGGCATGCATAGGGATGTGGGTTTAAACCCCAACATCACATATATGGCAAAGTGTCTGAGCAACGAGGGCCACATGAAAAACCAAATAACATTGATTCTCTCTTTTTTAAAAAGAAAAAAAAAAAAACTTAAGAGCCATATCAAACAAATGCACCGTGTAGAACTTGTTTAGATCCTGATCTGATTAACCAACTGCAAGGAACACATATATAAAAAACACAGAAGGAAATCTGCACACTACCTGGACATTTGGTGTTAGTAAAGCATTAATGTTTTTAGCTATGATGATGAATTTATGGCTTGCTTTTTTTAATGGCCCTTACCATCTGAAGTATATAATTAAACACAAATAAAAAGGATGGAGTGGCTTGGGGAGATGGAGGCATGTGGGCCATGAAACAAGGCTGACACATGGTGTGAACTGCAGAAGCCGAATTCTACATGGTGTACCCATCTCCCCACTGTACACGTTCGTACATACGTTCGAAATGTTTCACAATCAAAAGTCTGAAAAATAAATAAAGGGCTTTGAGATCATAACTTCTGGAGACTAAGCAGTGAAAGGTACTGCTGCTCAAGGACTAAGAACAATACAGAAATGGGATAATATGAAAGAGTAGCGACATTCAGACACTTGATAAAAATCAGTTCCACCATTTCTTTACCCCCAACTAGATTATATGGATACTTGAGAATCCTGGAGACATATTAAGTGCGTTAATAAGAAAATTTGAGCAAAATGTGATTTTGAGAGTACAAAAGCCCAAACCCTCTCACAAAAGATAGAGAATTAATATGAAAATCTATTTAAACTTTACAATTAAAGTTTACATATTTGAGGAGCACCTAGGTAGATGACTACTTTGACTGCATCATATTGATTATTGCTCATAAATCACATGATTTGCCACAACAAAATTTTTAAACTACTAAAGAGAAGAAACAATGTGTTACTACTACTTAATTCTCTAAGTTTGAGATATGACTAAAAAGTAGTATTTTGACTTTAAGCATAAAATACAAGTACAGAAATTTCATGGTAGTTCAGTATAAAAGTTACTAACTTATCAAGTCCACTTGGTAGGTAGAAATATTATGACAAATTTTCCAGCCAATCAAGAAAGATCTTTATGCTTTATTCCATTTAATACCAATTTGCATCATGTAATAGGGAGGATACAAGAACTGAAGCTAAAAAACAAAACAAAACAGAGAAGAAACTGCATAAAGATGAAACAAAAGCATACCATTATAGCCAAAAACACAACACAATATGCCTGTTACCACTGTTATTAATCAACACTGTTCTAACCTAACAAGTAATGGGGAAAATAATTAACATACACCAAAAAGGAGGAGTCACAACTACCTGGTTTGGTTTATTTTGTCTCTTTATTGTTATTGTTGTTTGAGACCAGATTTAGCTATGTTGCCAAGGCTTGCCTTGAACTCCTAGGCTCAAGCAATCCTCCTGCTTCAATCTCCCAAGTAGCTAGACTCCAGGAACGGACCACTGTACCTAGCTATAGCAATTACTTTTTGTAATAGGCTTTCAAACTGAAAAAAAATCTAAGAGAATCTGCTGAAAATCTTTTAGTACTAATAAGAGTTCAATTTGCTTGTATAGTTATAAAAGGTAAAGATACGGGGTTTAGGAACTGGAGTGGTAGCTCAATGGTTGGAATGCTTGCTTGCCATGCATGAAGTTCTGGGTTTGAATCCCAGCACCACATACACAACAGTGTCAGAAACAGGCCAGATGAAAAATAAATAAAATTGATTCTTTCTCTCTCTCACTCTTTCTTACAAAAAAGATACAGAGTTTATATGTATTTTGATAATAAATTAGAAAATATATTAAAATAAAATAATTATGCCTTTGCTGGGTGACATGAGGTTGACTACCTTTCACACAGGCAAGGAGTCAAGAGACTGGGGTGTGGGTGATGTGGGGGTAATTTTGGTTTAAGAATATATACATATCATATTGATACTTTATATGCATTTATGATTTACAGTAACAACTCCTTGATAAGAAAATTTTTAAAAAAATTTAAAAAATCTAATAATATAATAAAAATGGAAAGGACTACTCTTCTGCTTCTAGAAATATGAGTTAGATACTCAAAGGAGTTGTTTTATTACAATCAAAAGATAAATAAACAACAAACACTTTTTAAAGCATTTCTGGAGAAAAGCTACTGGGTGCAAGGTGAAAATGAGGAGAGGAAAGGAAGAATTCAGTCAAACAAGAAAAGAAGAAACCAGGCTGGAGCGGTGGCTCAGAGGGTATGGTGCTTGCCTGGCACGCACAAGTACACGGGTTCAAACCCCAGCACCCACGTACACAACTAAGTGTCGGAGCAACGAAAGCCATGTGAAAAACTCAAACTCAATAAAAACTGATTCTTTCTCTGTGTGTCTCTCTCTTTCTCTCACTGTCCTTCTCTCTCTCTTGAAGAAGAAGAAGAAGAGGAGGAGGAGGAGGAGGAAGAAGAAGAAGAAACCAAGTTTGGAAGCAGGGAGAAGATCTAAATAAATAGAGGTCATACAGCTGATATGATTGTGTACACAGAAAATCCAGAAACTATAAATTACTAATAAAGTTTAGAAAGGTAATTCTTTGTAATTTTGAAATCCAAAAGCATTTCTATATCCCAGGACCAAACAGCTGTGGCTGCCCAAGATGAGACTGTCCCCTTGCCCCACCATCCCCAATTCCCCAGGCTCACAGGAGCCCTTTTGCATACAAAGACTCCCCCAGCTCCCAGGTTTTGAAGAGGTAAACTTTATTGCTTTTGGTTAGAGATGAATATTAGGTTTTCTCTTATACTCTCTTCAATATCAAGAAGTCTTGCATGGTACCTATATTTCATATTCCCAACTGTTCTATCATAATCTACTTACATTTAGCCATATAAGGTTATTTGCCTAACAATTCACATATCTTCCTGCAATAAATATCTTCTTGGCTGAGTCCCTTCCTGTTAGTAGTGTACGGAGGGTATTTCCTTGCCCTCTCGTTTCTAGCATGGAAGATAAAGAGACTGCAGATGCTTTCCGTTTTTGTTGTTATTGTTATTGTTGTTGCTTTGTAAAAAACATATTTGACTGATATTTTTTTCCCCATGAAATTAAAATTCCTCCCTCCCCATAAATTTAGCCTCATACTTGGTAAGCCTTTCGATCTACATATGTACGTCTTTCTTCAGCCTCAGGGAACTGTTTTCTATTATTAGCTCAATTATTATTTCTCTATTTGTTCTTTTTCCAGTCCTCCTTCTGGGACTCTGAAATTTGCATGTTCCCCATTGGATGGATTTTCTAGGTATTTCTTTTTATTCAGAGAGATTTGCTCTTTTGTGATATTTCTTGCACTTTATCTTCCAAGCTATTTATTCAGATATTAACAATAAACATCCAGTCCTTTTAATTTAACTACTAGGCATATATTTTTTTAATACATGACCATTTATTTTTAGTTCCAGAAAGGATTTTTATGCTCTAATTCAATTTCTTAATGTAGTAGTAGTAGTTATTTTTAATCAAGGTATTTTCTGGGTTTTTGTTTTTGTCTTACCAGTTCTACTGCACTGAAAGCTTCTGTTCTAGGTGTTTCGTCTATTCTTTGCGTGTCTCGATACGGGTCCCCTCACCTGCACTGTATTTTGCTTTGTCTGTTCCTGGCTCTGTTTACCCTTAGACACTTTAGATGCCAGCCTTGCCCACAGTAGTAAGTGCAACAGTCCCTGATCATGGGCAGTTAACACATCAGATGTACCAGTCATCAAAATCCATTTTGGGGCCCTAAAGAAGAAGTCTCCTTGTTTCCTTACTGTCTACACCTCAGGGGGAAGAAATGCTTACCTTATCTATTGAGGTCCCTGTTGATGTCCTCATTTCTCCACAGTTCAAGTTCTGTCCAGGAACTTCTGAGTACAGATGCTCCTCAACTTATGACCAGGTCATACTCCCCCATCATAAGTCAAAAGTGCATTTTAAAACTAGCAGTGCATCCACCATTTGACCCAGCTGTCCCATTCCTCACTATATATCCAAAGGACCTAAGAGCAGCATACTATAGTGATGCAGCCACATCAATGTTCACAGCAGCACAATTCACAACAGCTAAGCTATGCAACCAACCACAGTGCCCTTCAACTGATGAATGGATAAAGAAACCGTGGCATATACACACAGTGTAGTAGCACTTAGCCGTAAGGATGAATGACCTTATGTCATTTGCCAGCAAATGGATGAAACTGGAGGATATCATGTGAAGTGAAATAAGCCAGTCTCAAAAAACCAAAGGTCAAATGTTATGATTGATTAGTATGGAAGCTAACCCAAAATAAGGAAAAGAACAGAGGAATATTCGAAGGGGAAAGAAATGGAGCAAGGAGGAATGAACTAGGGAAAGTTAATGGAAGGAATCAAATTTAGCTTACTTATGTTCATATATGAATATATCATAGTGAACAGAAAGACCAGTAGAGGGAAGAGAAAGGAGTGGGGTGGGGGGATACTGGGGAATGAATTAGAATAAGTTATATTGCATGCTCTGATAAACAAGCTAATGTTTATCCTATTGTCAAATACATCTAAAAAGAACAAGGGCTGGGAGGGAAGGAGGGGAAGGGGAAATGTTGGAACTTAGTTAAAACAAGGTACACTCCAAGCTTTTATAAGTATGTCATTATATATACTATTGTCACATATATAAAAAGTTCTTCATAAGCATAAGAATTATGTCACTATACTTGGGTATATTAGAATAAATATATACCCCGGAAAGAGGGGCAAGGGACCAGGGGACAGGAGGAAGGAGGTAGGGAAATGATGGGAGGGGGAGATTGGCCAAATTATATTGTTGTACTGTGTACATCTATGAATATGTGATAACAAATCCCATCATTATGCACAACTATAATGCACAAATTTTAAAAAAGAAAAAATGTATTTAAGAGCTGGGTATGGTGGTGTATTACTGAAATCCCAGCAATTTTGTAGGCTGAGGCAGGAGGATTGCAAGTTCTCGTCCATCCTCACCAATTTAGTGAGTTCCTAAGCAATTTAGCAACACCCTGTCTCAAAACTAAAAATAAAAAGAGCTGGGGATGTGGCTCAGTGGTAAAGCGCTCCGGGTTCAATCAAATAATAATAATGATGCCAAATAATAATGATGATGATGATTCTGCATTTAATGTACCTAACCTACCAAAAATCATAGCTTAGCCGAGCCTACTGTACGGAACACTTTTATTAGACTACAGTTAGGCAAAGTCACTTAAAACAAAGCTTATTTTATGATCAAGTGCTGACTATTGCATGCACACACATAGATGGGTATTTGTAAACACAATAGTACACAAGAACCTAAAATACAATACTTCCCCCCAAAAATGTTGACAGCACACGACACAGCAGAAATCAGCTGTTACCCTCGTGACTCTGTGGCTGATGGGAAGCAGCAGCTCACTGCTGCTGTCCAGCCTCACCGGAGGATGGTACCGTGTACTCTTAGCCAAGGAAGAGAGCCAGATTCAGATTCAGAAGTTCAGCTTCTACCAAACGCTCTGCTTTCATGTCCTCAAAGAGGTGGAGAATCATTAAGTCACACTGTCCTGAGTTGGGGACTGCCCTACTTAATCTCTCTTCAGTGTTCTGCGCTGGCACATTTTGTCCTCTCTCCCAGAACAAAACAAAGTCCTTATCAGTCACTTCTCTTACAGAATCAAGGTCTTGTTCATTCCTTCCTACTTACACCCTCCTCAAATTAAGTGCAAAATATTATCAGCACAAGCATTTCCTGCGATGAAAAATACGAAGAGACTTTCAAAAGGAATCCAAAAGATTTTTGTGTTTGTTCATCCGCAAATGCCTGAGTGAGCACTGTGTGCATAGGGCACTGCCCAGGAGTGAACACACCAGTACAGATTTCTAAGGCAATTCCCCAGAAAAGGGCCACTCTACTCTTCTAAGTTCTGATAGCAGTATAATAAAAGTTCTGTTAAAAATTTATAGAATATGGTCTGCAGCGGTAGCTCAGCGGTTGCAGCACTTGCCTGGCATTCGAGAGTGCGCAAGTTCAAACCCCAGCACTACGTACACAACCAAGTCTCAGAGCAACAAAAGACACATGAAAAAAAACTAAATAAAATTGATTCTCTCTTTCTCTGTCACTGTCCTTTTCTCTTTAAAAAAAAAAAAATTTAGAGAATAGGAGCTGGAGTGGTGACTCAGTGGTTACAGTGCTTGCCTGGTATGCATGAGAACCTGGGTTCAAACCCGACCACCACGTACACAATGAAGTCTCAGAGCAACGAAAGCCACATGAAAAACTAAATTAAAAAATTGCTTCTCTCTCACTGTCCCTCTCTCTTTAAAAAAAAAAGGGGGGGGGCTGGAGCGGTGGCTCAGCGGTTACAGCGCTTGCCAGGCATGAGCGAGCATGCAGGTTCAAACCCCAGCACCACATATACAAGGAAGTGTGAGAGCAACAATAGCCACACGAGAGACTAAATAAGTTTAATTGCTTCTCTCTTTCTCTAACTGTCCCTCTTTCTTTAAAAAAAAAAAAAAGAACAAAAACCTGATGAAAAATAAATAGAAATGATTCTCTCACTATCTCCCTTTATTTTTTCATAAACTTAATTTTTTTAAAAGAGAAGGACAATGTGAGAGAGAAAGAGAGGGAGAATCAATTTTTATTGAGCTTTTAACATGGCTTTCGTTGCTCTGACACTTAGTTGTGTACGTGGGTGCTGGAGTTTGAACTTGTGTACTTGCGCATGCCGGGCAACTGCTGTAACTGCAGAGCCACGGCTCCAGCCCCATTTCTCTCTCCTTTAAAAAAAAAAAAAAAAAAAAAAAACTAATGAGTAGCTGTGCATGCCTGTAATCCCAGGAAGCTTAGACAGGAGGATTGCAAGTTCAAAGCCAGCCTTAGCGACTTAGCAAAACTCTGCCTCAAAAGAAAAATTAAACAGGTGGAGATGTAGTGGTTAAGTGCCCCTTGAGTTCATTCCCTGGTACAAAAAAGAAAGAAAGAAAAGAAAAGAAATTTAATGAGTAAAATGAAAAAGTGTCCCCACTACGATATATTTACCATTAGGCATACTTTTCATGGATGAGATGCCTGTTTAGATTAAAGATGAAAGAAATTAAGGTTTTCATGGACATTACCTATGAAGTATATAAAACTGTACGATGAAGTAAGCTCTCTTTTCTTTTTCTTCCTCTAAGCTACTTTGATAAAAAAGTGGTGAATAAAATACTCAGAAGAAAGGTTTTCTTTTTCTCATTCTGATAAATCTCCCACATTTCAGGCAACTTCTTCAACAGCCAGGAAGTCATCAACTTGTCATACCAAAATTGTACATACAAAGCCCAGGCACACGAAGACTCTTCTGTCATCCCAGAGGGCTCCAGGCACTCTGTGACTCACAAGAACTCATGTGAAAGTAAAGACAACCCAGTCTTTTATGAAGGCGAAGACAAAAGTAGTAAGAATACAAGAAAGTTAAAGGACTTGTAAGGAGGAACAAAATGCATAAGAATCTGCAGAATTTAGGAAGACAGAGGAAAAGTTAGGGAAGCACTGCATCTCCTGTTGGCCTTCATGAGACCCTCCGCGTTGTTCCAGGGTTCAGTGTTCCCAGGACAGCTCTAGCTAGAGTCAGCCATAATCCAAGCTGAAGCTGGAAGATGACTGGCAGGCCTCTGACGCTGCACAATAAAAACTTTAACTTGTTTCCCAATAGACCAAAGTTACTGTTGACAGTCTACCATGCCCACCCCACACCCCACCTAAGATGTAGCTCCAGGGGCTGGAGCGGTGGCTCAGTGGTTGAAATGCTTGCCTGGCATGTGCAAGGACCCAGCACCTCATACACAACTAAGTGTCAGAGAAGGCCAGAAGAAAAAATAAATAAAGTTGATTCTCTCTTTCCTCTCTCTCACTCTCTTCCTCTTTTTATTAAAAACAAAATCAAATTAAAAGAAAAAAAGATGTAGTTCAAGAATGCCAAGGACAAGGCTGGGAGTGTGTAGATCAACAGTAGAGCACTTGCCTAGAACATCCAGGGGTGAGGGTACAATCCCCAGCATGGTGGAAGGGTGGGGGGATGAGGGGTGGGGGCATCACCAGATGATGGACAACAGCAATAAATGCAAATCTAACAAAGGTACCTTTTAAAAAGTACGCACCTGTTCTAGGCCATAAGGCATTGACTGCAATTTCACCTCTAAATTCTTCTGCCATTCCAAGTACACACATAGACATACCATATTTAGCAATGGTGTAAGCTGGAAAAAAAAAGAATAATAATTTAATTTAGAAACAAATTAATGTATATAAATAACCATTTTTTTCTCTATTTTCTCCCCACTGACTGATTGATCTATCAATCTATCTATCTACATACATCCCACCACCACCCCAGAACTACTGTGGATCAAACTGCGGACTTTGTTCATACCAGGCAAGCACTCTACCATTCAACTATATTCCCCAGCTCCCTTATATATTTTTGAGACTTTTTTCCAATAATATAAAATGTACAAAATATAATTTTAAATGTTCTGGTTTGAATAACAGTTTTTATGAAACTAATTCAACAGAGATGAACCAGTTTTATATATTTCCATTCTAACATTTGATTAAAAGAAAAAAGATATAAACTTGCTTTTTTTGATACTATGGGAACAAATTACATTACTGTTTCTTAATTTTTTTCTTTTCTTTTTAAAGAATAAAGGTTAAGAGGCTGGAGCAGTGGCTCAGCAATTCCAGGGCTTGCTTGGCATGCACAAGGACACAGGTTTGAACCCCAGTAACACATACACGACAGTGTCAGACAATGAAATTCAGATGAAAAACTAAATAAAATTGACTCTCTCTCTTTATTAAAAAAAAAAAGAATAAAGGTGATTATTAAAGAGAAATTACTAACTGCAAAACAATAACAATATGGGCTGGGGATGTGGCTCAGTAGTAGAGTATGCACTTAGGATTAAGTGCAAGGCCGAAGGTATGATCTTCCACACCACAAAAAATAAATAGTAATAACAAAAGAAGGTTGCAAATTCACTTGATCATTTAAACCAGAACTTCTTTTTGTTTTACTCTATGGATTCCTATTCCAAGTACCTTTCCAACTATTAGTGAATTATACTGAAATATGAGCCAAGTATCTGACATTAATGATCTTAAAAAAGGCACCTAAACATAAATTTTGTTACTTAGAATACTCACTTAAAATCATTAGTTTGCTATTAAAAATAAAGCATTTCATGGATAGTTGTTTTTTTTTTTAAGAGAGG
Organism: Aplodontia rufa; assembly: GCA_004027875.1. Lineage (NCBI taxonomy): Eukaryota > Metazoa > Chordata > Mammalia > Rodentia > Aplodontiidae > Aplodontia > Aplodontia rufa. Next base: position 81,978 of record PVKS010001683.1, read on the forward strand.
ACAGTGAGAGAGAGAGAGAGAGAAAGAAAATCAATTTGTATTGAGTATTTCATGTGGCTTTCATTGCTGACACTTAGTTGGGTACGTGGTGCTGGGGTTTGAACTCACGTACTTGAGCATGTCGGGCAAGAGCAGTAACCGCCGAGCCACTGCTCCAGTACCGCCTTTTTACTTTTTATCTTGACAGAGGGTCTTACTGAGTTGCCCAGGCTGGCTCTGAACTTGTGATCCTCCCCTGCCTCCCAGGTCACTCATCTCATAAGGGTAGACCACCATGTCCAACAATTAATGAAAATTCTTCAAACTATCCTCTTATTTTTGTGTACTTAACCAACTTTATTAAAGAATAAGTTACAGACAATAAAACATACCCAATGGGATATGCAAGAGCTTTCTGGTATGACAGAAATCCATATGTTTGGATTTTTTTAAGAGAGGAAAGGGCCAATGAGAGAGAAAGAATCAATTTCATTTAGTGTTTCATGTGGCTTTGTTGCTTGGACACTTCCTTGTGTACGTGGTGCTGGGGTTCGAACCCACATCCTCATAAATGCCAGCAAGCATCGTAACCACTGAGCCAATGCTCCAGCTCCAGAAATCCATATCTTGATTTGAGTAATGGTTATACAGGTCTATACATTTGTGAAAACTCACTAAACCGGTGCTGGAGCGGTGGCTCAGTGGCTGGAGTATTTGCTTGGCATGTGCAAGGACTCAGGTTCAAACCCCAGCACCACCACATACACAACTAAGTGTCAGAGAAACAAAGGCCAGATGAAAAACCAAATAAAATTGATTCTCACCCTCCCTGTCTCTCTTAATAAAAACCACTAAGATCTGTGTACTTTCTTGAATATAAATTATACCTCAATTATAAAATTATAAATTTCTAAAAATTATAGATAAATGATAATGAATCTACTTTTCAAAATGCTACCTACTGATTTGGAACACAAAATTCACCACTGAATACTATATACAGATTGTGATTACATAATAGATACACTGATTTAATTCAAAACAAATCAACAAACCATCCCCTCACCCCACTACCTACCACAGTGCTGTTTGAACCACATTGGATTTAGGTTCAGCGGTGGGCTTAGATTGAGGATATGAGCAATTTTACTCTTTTTCAAATAGGGAATACATGCTTTAGATCTGGAAAGTGGAAGCAAACACAAGACAAATTAATAGCTAACAACATCTACACTTTTTAAAGTTATATTTTAAATTACTCCTAGAGAAACTTGCTTAGTTATCTATAGATAGCTTTTTGTTGTTGTTTTCTAGAAGGTAGGAAAGGCAACTAATTTTAACACTTTGAAACTTTGCTGAAGAGCCTAACTATATGATGAAAACAAAAATCTTTGATACATTATACTTATGCCCAGCTAGGAGTTATCCTCAACCCCAACTGATCTTGAATCTCCCTCCCTGAACACACATTCATCATTTTCATGAATAGTTAACGTACTTTTCAGTCACCTCTGTGGTGAAGAACAGGGGTATTCAGCTGGGCATGTAATCCCAGCTACTCTGGAGGCTAAGGCAGGAGGACTGCAAGTTCAAGGCCAGCCTCAGCAACTTTAAAAGACCTTGTCTCAAGATTAACAATAAAAAGGGCTGGTGGTATAGCTCAAGTTTATAAAAGAACAACAACATAGGTGTTGCTCAAGTCAAACAGCCCTGGATTCAAATTCTGCTTCCTTCCCTTCATTGTGTGAACTTGCACATATTATACAGCATTCTGATTTTCAGTTTTCTCCTCCATAAATATTGGTAATACCCATTACAATCACTACAATCTAGGACTGAACGAAGGATTAAAATGAGATGACGTATGTGATAAACTTAGGGTAGTGCATATACTAAAGAAGAAATGAACAACTGCTCTCATTAATGTTACACATGCTGATTTCTTTCACTCAGTAGGCACAATATTCACAATACACTAGTTTAGTAACATAACTCCAAGTACACTCCCAAATCCAATTTGCACCAATACAAAATATAGTATGTCCATGGGAATAATGAATAATTTTGTTAAAAGATATTCATACAGGTAGGTAATTTGTTTCATAAAAGATTTATGTCCAATATCATTAAACCTTTAAATAGTAAGTTACATCTTATGGCTAAATGATATATTACAACTTAATTATTTTATAACTTTATTTCATATTCAAGTCATCCTAAGACTTCAAATCCAGTCCATTCTTCTTTCAAGTCATTTTCTAAATATGCAATATTCTTATTACCAACTGCAACATCTTGCCAAGCTTACAAGCCAAATACAACAAATACAATCGATACCACTAACGGGTATTTGTAATTCCTTTTTGTTTTTAAAGAGACAGGGACAGTGAGAGAGAGAGAGAAAGACAGCATCAACTTTATTTAGTTTTTCATGTGTTCATGTGGCTTTCACTGCTCCAAGACTTTGTTGTGTACATGGTGCTGGGGTTTGAACTCAGGTCCTCATGCATGCCAGGCAAGCGCAGTAATCACGGAGCCATCGCTCTAGCCTAAAGGGTATTTGTAAATAAACTTTTACATTCCAAAGGTGCTTCACATTTTTTTTATTTATTTGATTTTTGACAGTACTGGGGTCCTGGGAATTGAACCCAGGGCCACACATAAGTGACCACTTAGCAAGTGCCCTACCACTGAGCTACCTTCCCAATCCTCATTTTGTTGTTGCTGCTATTGTTGGGGGAGTTTTTTTGTTTTCTTTTTAAATTTCTAGTTGGAGACTAAGCTGCCAAGTGTAGCCTTGAACTTGCAATCCTCCTGCCTCAGCCTCCTAAACAGTTTGCATTTATAGGCGTGAGGTACTTCACTTTTATGGGGTGAAATAAGGAGGGGCAAAGAATATTATATCTTATTTTCATTAAGACGGTGAACAGAACCAAACTAAATCTATTCCAGTCAATCAGATCATATTTTACACTCAAATGAAAAAACTCATTTAATTTACACTGTAAACATGTGCTTTCCTTTGATCTATGAGACAAAACCTTTCCATATGCCCCTTGCCAGCCTGGCGCTCAACAGCACTAATCCTGTATCAGGTAAATTTTCACAGCAACAAGCCCTCTCTTTTATATTATATTGAAAACTCTTAGCACCACACTTAAGATACTAACACCCTCAGCTTTTAAGAGAGTTAAACTTGCTGACTAGCTGCAACTACATTGCTGATTCAGTTCACATCCATTTACAAGTAGGCAAGTTGTCTGCGGACGCGCTGTGACATCCCCCCCACAACTGCTCCTCGGGACTCACGTGAGGTAGGTGCCTCTGGTGTTCACGCTCATCATCAAGTCCACTCTCTTCGTGGGCGTTTCCAACGTGTTGGTCAAGCTAATCGCACTGGCGTTATTCACCAAAATGTCAATTCCTGTTTCCAAAGCAATCAATTCCGTTTTAATGCAAGTGAAACTTTTTATCACACACTTACAAAAATAACAGCATTTGCCCTGTATCACTGAACCCTCGGTTGATTCACAAATACTATTTTAGACAGTATGAAACGGCACCACATGACTTGCAGCAGTACACTGGAGATACAGCCAATCACCAGCACTCCGTGGGAAATTCTAGGAGGCTTAGTCTTCAGTGGTTTGTAGCTTCCACCCTCTCTTTCCCTTAACCTCCTGATCTTCCCTTCCTGTCTACATGAACCCTAGGTCAAATTCCTCTCCGGCATGCCTGCAAGGCCTGTGCCCCTTATGAGCACCCTAGTCTCCCTTTCCCCCAAGACCTTATTTTTAAAGGCAAGAGCTCCTTTCTAGTCTCAAAACTAGGAAAAAAAAAAAAGATCTTAAGTTTCAATCCAAACTATCAAAATGGATTGATTTTATTTTAGTGACTCATATATACACATAAAAAATATATAATTTCTATATACTCTAATCCAGTTCCTACCTGTATATAATAAGTCATTTATAGTTATATGCTTAGTGAAACAACATTAACTGAAAATGACAGAATATGAAGGTAGTTGAACATTTCCCTTTGTCACTACATGGCCTTCACTGTTCTCTTTAAAGGGCACTTAATGGAGGTTGCACAACAATATGAATGAACTTAACGCCACTGAACTATACACTTAAAAATGGTCAGAATGGTAAACTGTAGGTGTCTTTTTAAAAAAGAGAGGGCACTTAATATTCCAAAAACCAGAAATACCACAATTTCTACTTCTTGGGTTAGACAGCCTCGAAGAACATCTTTCATTATTCTAACCTGCTTTCTCAAAATATTGGAGAATGATTTAAATAAGGTCATTAAATTCATCAAAATATTTTAGCTAGTAACATTATAAAATTTTGATCATATCCTCATTTCTCAATTTCCATTCATTGGAGTACTGACTTCTGTGCTATTGATTTTTTTCTTTCTTTCTCATGTTATTTCTTTAATGGTATTGGGGATTGAACCCAGAGGCATTTTACCACTGAGCTACATTCTCAGTCCTTTTATTTTTTTAATTTTCATTTGGAGATAGGGTCTTGAAGTTGCTAAGGCTGGCATCAAATTTG
>PVKS010001683.1:86624-135123 GCA_004027875.1 Aplodontia rufa
TAAGTTCCTGAAGCTGACCTAGAACTTGTGATCTCCAGAGTGGGGTACTACCCACTTGTTAGTCACTTGGTAGTAATCTGGGTTATCAAATTGACTGTCCCTGTATCACAATGCTTGTGTATTAGGAATTCTTATTTTACTTAATAAAGATCCTAAAGTGCAAGAATAGTGATGGTGGCATTTCGGATATGCCACAGAAAGGTCATAAAGTGCTTTAAGAAAGAAGGTGGAAGTTCTCAACTTAAGGAAATAAAGACAGCGCTATGTTGAGGTTGCTAAGAACTACAGTAAGAATGAATCTTCCACAGGTGACTCTGAAAAGGAAACAGGAACTTGGACTAGTTATGCACCTCAAACTGCACATTATAAAGGGGAGAAACTACAGTCGGATAGCTTACGCATTATGCTATTATCATTGCTCTATTTTATTATTGGTTATTATTGTTAATCTCTTATTGACCTAAGTTATAAACTAAACTTTATTATATGTATGTGCAAAAAAAAACCAAAAAACCATAGCATACACCAGGTTCAATTACTATCCATGATTTTGGGCATCCACTGGGTTTTGTTATACTTTATCAACATCCAATAATCACCCAGCGGGTGTTAGTACACCTATATTTTATCAATAGTCAATGATTATTGCAGAATTAAGGCACTACCTCCAAATCTCTCAATTGCTTTCTCCACTGCATCGCTGATTTGCTGTTCGTCTCTCACATCAACGATACATGGCAAAGCCCTTCCTCCAGCTGCTTCAACTGCAAATGGCAAACAAGCAAAAGAACGTCACTCAAATGATATATCCCCTCCATTCCAATGCAGCGGGCAAAAGAAAGTACCCTACGTTCAGAAAATCAATGCCAACAACCACTAGTGACTCCACCACGCAGTAGGACAGACTGACTAACCATTCCCAGCTTCAGTCTGGGTAGGCCAACTCCACTAAAACACAAAAAAAGGAAGAGAAAGAAGGACAGTGAGAGAGAGAAAGAGAGAATCAACTTTATTTAGTTTTTCATGTGATTTTTCGCTGCTCCGACGCTGCGTTGTGTACGTGGTGCTGGGGTTCGAACCCGCGTACTCTCACATGCCACGCAAGCACCGTGACCACTGAGTCACGGCTCCAGCACAGGAAGACAATTTTTAAACACTTTTTAACATGGAAAAATTTCATAAGCTACACAAAAATAAAAGGATAGCTTAAAGAACTGTCATTAATATATCACTTATCTTCAGTGATTGTTACTGTTTTGCCAGTTACTTTATCTTCTCCTTCCTTTGTTTTGTTTTTGTGTGTATTTTTTCCATATTTTGTAACTGGTTGTTTGTATTTTAAAACAATCCCCAGTATCATTTCACTCATAAGCACTTCATGCATATTCTCCCAACATAACCACAATGCTGTTATCCTGACTACCAAAACCCAGAAAAACTAAAGTTGAATATTTAAGGCTTTCCCCCTGCCACTGTGCCTAGCACAATGCCATGAAAATAAGCACTTAATTATTCATCGATCAAAAAGCATTAAGATAATGACTTGCAAAGTGTATAGAGAAAAAGTTAAAGAGTTTTTTCAAAATGTTCCCGCCCCCGCAAGATGGTTTCCTCCCCACTTCTACTCCACCTCCCACTGCCTGAGAACCACTGTTAGAGCTGGAGTGGTGGCTCAGCCGCTGGAGCACCTGCTTGCCTGCCATGTGCAAAGAGCAGGGGTTCAAACCCCAGCACCACATATACAACAGTGTTGGAGAAACAAAGGCCAGATGAAAACCTAAATAAAGTTGATTCTCTCTCACACACATACACACTCCCTCCCCTCTCTAAAAACAAAAACAAAACAAAACAAAAAAAAAAACAACCACTGCCATCCCAGGACTGGTGGGGGAGTTAAAATGCTAGGGATGGAACCCAAGGCCATGTGCATGCGGCAAGCACTCTACAGCTACATCCCTATCCCTGAGACATGAATTGTTGTTGTTGTTTTTTAAGAGAAAGAGAAGAGAGTCAATTTTTTAAAATTTTTTCTTCTGGTTTTTATCTGTCCTCCGCTTGGTTGGGTATGTGGTACTAGGAATCAAACCCAGGTCCTCACATGTGCCAGCCAAGTCTACTGCTGAGTCACTGCTCCAGGCCCTGAGACACGATTTTGAATTGAAATCTCTCCTACTACTTAGAAGTGCTAGAGGAGAAAAATGGTCAAAACTCCTGCTCTCAAGTAACAAAATAAATACTTCTTTAAACAGATAAAATTCTCTTCAGGATACCTCTCAAATAGCTAAGCTAAACTCACCAGCAAATTCTCTACGCATTGAAACCACCGTGATGAGGACATTCTATGAAATGGCAACTGTCATACTCACTCTCTTCAGCAGCAGTGTAGATTGTGCCTGGAAGTTTGGGGTGTGTCTGGGTGGTCTTTGCAGCAATGACAATATTTGCTCCATCCCTTGCTGCTTTCAAAGCAATGGCTTTGCCGATGCCACGGCTTGCACCTGTAATAAAAACTGTACATCCTGCTAGCTTCCTACAACAGAAGAAACATGACCTTATTAGAAACTTCAATACTTTATTTACTAACCAGTATCAGCAGCTCATGTGCATTTTCATAATACACGTATTTCCTCCTCCGTGAAATTTTCTCTATGCCCCTGCTGCTAACAACTCCACTATATTTCCACTGCACGATGACTCAAGCATTTTATGACAACTGTAGTCGGCCAGTCCCACTGTGATCTGGCAAACAGAATCTGCTCAAACACAAACTAAATTTTAAACGAGAAATTAATAAAATATAACATACATAAACATGCATTTTTTCACCAAAAAAAGTATGAACTAGGCTTATTGTTTTTTGTTTGTTTTTCAAGGCTGAGGACCGAACTTGGGGCCTTGCGTGTGCTAGGCAAGCGCCCTGCCACTGAACTAAATCCCCAACCTCACAAAGCTTATTTTTGACTGATAAAATTATGCGTAAATTTCATTGTGTTCTTTATATTCCTAAATACTTTTCACATTTTCTACAATGAATACATAACACTTAAAAGAGATTATCTAAAAACAAATACTGGCTCCATGGATGCTCATAGTAGCCGAAGTGGAAATAACCCTAATGTCTATCAACTAACGAACAGATAAATATAATGTAGTATACTCATACAGTAAAAGGAAATAGAATGCTTATATAAATGCTGCCACAACATGAAGGAACCATATTTTGCTAAATGAAGGAAAGGACCACATATTGTAGGACTGCATTTATGTGATGTATCCAGAATATGTCTATAAAGACACAAGAGCAGTAGTTGCCTAGAGCTGGGAGTGGGAGGGGTTGGGAGTTGACAGCTGAGGGTGAGGGATTTCATTTGGGGATGATGAAAAAGTCTTTTAGGAGCTGGAGCAGTGGCTCAGTGGTTATAGAGCTTGCCTGGCATGGGCAAGGATGGGGGTTCAAACCCCAGCTCCACGTACATAACGAAGTGTGGGAGCAACGAAAGGCACATGCAAAACTAAATAAAAGACTCTCTTTCTCTCTCTCTCTCTGTCCCTTCTCCCTCTAAAAAAAGAAAGAAAAACTCTTTTTTTATTTTTTGGTTCTAGAGATTAAACCCAAGGCCTCACATATGCTAGGAAAATGACTCTACTACTGAGCTACATCCCTAACCCTTTTTATTTTGAGACAGGATCTGGCTAAATTACCCAGCAGGGGATCCTCCTACCTCAGTAGAGGTGGGATTAGGGGCATGTGCCATCACATACCCAGCTATGAAAAGGTTTTAAAATTGATCGTGGTGATTTTAGTGAATATACCAAAAGCCACTGAACTATACATTTAAACAGATGAAATGTTTGCTGTGAATTGAATCTTAGTAAAGCTGTTAGACAAACGAAACTACAGGGGAATGAGGTGGCACATGCCTGAAATTCAAGCTACTCTGGAGGCTGAGGCAGGAGGAGCACAAGTTCAAGGCCACTCTGGGCAATTTAACAAGACCCTGTCTCCAACATAAAACAAAAAGGGATGGTGTAGTTCAGTAGTAGAGCATCCCTGGGTTCAATCTCCAGTACCAACAAACCAACCAAACAACCAAAAACCTAGAGGGCTCTCAAGGAGCTAAGTATTAATCAGAAATACTCTGATTCAGGGGTTGGAGCAGTGGCTCAGCAGTTACAGTGCTTCCCTGGCATGTGTGAGGACACGAATTCGATCCCTAGCACCACATGCACAACAAAGTGTTGGAGCAATGAAAGCCACATGAAAAACTAAATAAAATTCATTCTCTCTCTCTCTCTCTCCCTCTGTCTTTAAAAAGAAAGACAAACAGACTCTGATTCAATGTTCAAGTTTCCTATGCCAGCTCCACTCTTCTCAGCCTTCCACCTTGCCTTCCTACTTAGTTGTTGGGAAACATCCAAAACAAAGTACGATAGTGGGAAGGGAATCCTACTTTCTTATTTAATTTCTAAGGGCAAATAATATAGCTTGCCTAAATATAAGGGTGAAGAGAAGACAGCAAAAGTGACAATGACAAAGAGAAAGTGGTAATGGACAGGAAAGCTTTGTTAACATAAGGATGTACGGCTCTTGCCAAGACCTGGAGGATGGATTACATTCCTCAAGTAGGAAGGCAAAGGTGAAAAGAGGAAAAGCAGTTTTAAAATAAGGAATAACCACTTTATTAAAAAAGTGGAAAAAAAGAGAAGACAGAGGTAGGGACTGATTCTGGTGAAATACAGCAAACATACAAAATGGATGTGAAATAAACGTGCAAAGCTAAAAGTACAAAATCAACACCAACAGTGGTGTAATCAAGAAATAAAATATTGTCACCATCTGAGAAGCAACCTGTCTTCCTCCCCACTCTATCCTTCTTCCTTTCCCTACACCACAAAGTAAAACCCACATTAAATACGATCATTATTCCCTTGGCTTTTTTTTTTTTAATCATTTCTACTACCTACGTATCTATGCCTTAACCAGTGGTCAGCAAACTACAGCCCAGAACCAAATCTGACTCACTGCCTACATATGTATGACTGAAGCTGAGATTTTTACAGATGAACATTGGTGATGCATCTGATAACGGGGAGCACCTTGAACACCAATTAAGCAAAACATTATCTCCCTGTTTACTGATTGAATTATGTTCCCCGCAAAGATATGATGAAGTCCTAAACTCCAGTACCTCAGAATATGTCCTTATTTGCTGTAGATAGAACCAGCTAAGATGAAGCCATACTGGAGGAGGGTGGGCCCTTAATACAATTGTTACTGCTGTCCTAAGAAGACGGGAGACTGTGTGAAGACAGCCATATGCCATGTTGTCAACACCACAGATGACAAGCAAATACTGGAGGGATGCAGCTGCTGGCCGAGGACAATCAGTGACTGTGGGCCATCGAAGCTAGGGAGCCGTAAGCAAGGATTCTACTCAGAACTTCCAAAGGAGCAGGACCCTGCTGGCAACTTGATTTCTCGCCAAAGTGGTTCATATTCCAACCATCAGCAGTGTATGAGTATGAGATCACAGCTCTCATAGATCTACAACATCCCCAGCACTTGGTAATATTAGGCAATATTAGGTAATATTTCCCAATCTGGCAATATGAAATGATACCTTAATGTGGTTTAAATTTACATTTCCCTGGCTGCAGTGGTGGCTTGAGGGTTATGGTACTGCATGTGCAAGCACGAAAGTTCAAACCCCAGCCCCATGTACACAACGGAGTCTCTGAGCAACGAAAGCCTTTCTCTTTCTCTCTCTCTCTCATTGTCCCTCTCTCTTAAAAAAAAAAAAAAAAACAACTAAATTTACATTTCCCTGATTTTTAATGAGGTGGAACATATTTTCATATTAATGGTCACTTAATGTTCTTTCTCCAAGAAACTCCTATTAATTTTTTCTGCCTATTTTTCTGTTGTTTTTTTTTCCTTACTAACTCATACAAATCTATAAATTATATGCATCTAAATATCTTCTTACGGGTTGGAGCAGAGGCTCAGTGGTTATGGTGCTTGCCTGGCATGTGTGAAGACCTGAGATCAAACCCTATCAATACGTACACAATGAAGTATTGGAGCAATGAAAACCACATGAAAAACTGAATAAAATTGATTCTCTCTTTCTCTCTCTCTCATTGTCCCTCTCTCTTTAAAAAAAACAAAAACAAAAAACAAAAAATCTACCTTCTTACTTGTGGCTTGCCTTTTCATTATCTTTACGGTATCTTTTGATGAACAGAAATTCTTCATTTTCCAAGTAGCAGAATTTACAAACCTTTACTTATTATTGCCAGTGCTCCTGGAGTAAGAAATCCTTCCCTACCCACAAAGCATACTAATTTGTCTTTCACATGTTTTATGCTTTGATTCTTAAAATTTAATCTTTAATCTACAAAAAAATAATTTGTATCTGAATTAAGTAGGCGACCAACTCATTTTTTTTCCCTATAACCACCTGTCCAAAACTGAAAACCCCAGATTAGGAGTCTTAGCATTTGTACTCATGCTCATCCCCTCCCTTGTCTTTCTATAGATCTTATTTTTTCTGAAACATATAAGAGTAAGGCAGGGCTGGCCCAGTGGCTCAGCAGTTCCGGAGCTTGCCTGGCATGCACAAGGATGCGGATTCAAACCCCAGCACCACGTACACAACGAAGTGCTGGAGCAATGAAAGCCACACGAAAAACTAAACAAAATTTATCCTTTCTCTTCAAAAACAGAGACACATCACAGCCTGTTCCTTATATACCCAAAGCAGAGTTAACAACCCCGTATATATAACATTCATACAATAACTACTTGTACCTAATACACCATCACATTTTAATTTTGCCAATGGACCCAATAATGTCCTTTAGAGAGATTCTGCCCTCCAGTGCGGGACCCAGCTGAAGATCAGACTGTGCGTTTACCTGTCATATCTCTCTCATCTCCTTTTGCAGCCTCTCCTGTCTTTTATGATATTGACCTTATGAAGAATACAGTCCCCATTCTGCTCCCCAGAATGAGGAGCTGGAGCAGCAGATCAGTAGCAGAGCGCTTGCCTGGCATGCATGAGGACCCAGGTCCAAACCCCAGTGCCACATACACAAGTAAGCGTTGGAAAAACAAAAACCTGATGAAAAAATAAAAATAAAATCGATTCTTTCTCTCCTCACTCTTTCTCTCTTAAAAAAAAAAAAAAAAGCAGAATGAATGTTCCTCATTTCAGATTCACCTGATATCTGATAGTCTCTCATGATCAGATCTAGGCTATATACTCCAAGCCAGAATATGTGATGCTATCTTCCCCAGCGTATCACACCAGGAAGTACCCAGTGTACTCACTGGTAATGCTAATTTGATCATCCAACCAGTGTTAGACTTCTCCTCTGTATGGTTACTAATATTCCTTTCCAACAAAAAAAAAACAATCATAGTGTAGTCATTTTGCTGGGCACAGCGGCATACGCATGTAATTCCAGCAGCTGAAGAGGCTGAGGCAGGAGGATCACAAGTTGGAGGCCAGTCTCAGCAACTTAGTGAGACCCTAAGCAACTTAGCAAGACCTTGTCTCAAAATAAAAAAATAAAAAATGGGCTAGGGATGTGGCTCAGTGTAAAAGTGCCGAAGTTCAACATCCAGTACCCAAAAAAAAGAGCCTAAGTTAAACACTTGAAATTTAAGAATCCAAGACCTTAACAGACTGGGTAATAAGGATATGATGCTGACAGACACATGGCTTTTTCTTTTTTTTTTTTTTTAATAAAGAGAGAGGGACAGTGAGAGAGACAGAGAAAGAAACAACTTTATTTAGTTTTTCACAGGGCCTTAGTTGCTCCATCACTCAGTTGTGTACGTGGGGCTGGGGTTTGAACCCGGGTCCTCGTGCTTGCCAGGCAAGCGCCAAAACCGCTGAGTCACTGCTCCATCCCGACACGTGGCTTTTTAAAAGAAACAGAACAAGGTCCCTGTGGGCTAAGCTGGGCGATATAAAAAGAATTTCCAAGATCTCTCATACATATCAAAGAGGAGAGAAAGAATCCCATCCATTCTTCAGTTAAGGCAGAGCAGGGGCTGGAACGGTGGCTCAGCAGTTACAGTGCTTGCCTGGCATGCCCAAACACGCAGGTTTGAATCTCAGCAAAACATACGCAACAAAGTGTCAGAGCAACGAAAGCTACATGAAAAGCTAAATAAAATTGATCCTCTCTCTCTCTCTCTCTCTCTCTCTCACTGTCCTTCTCTCTTTAAAAAAAAAAAAAAAGATGAAGAAGAAGAAGACAGAGCAACAAGAGATAGTTGTATAAGTTGTATGTAGTATAAGACACAATAGTCTTCCAAAGACTATACCAATACCAATAGCAAAAGTAAGTCTGCTGGGGCTGGAGCGGTGGCTCAGCGGTTATGGCACTTGCCTGGCATGCACAAGTATGTGAGTTCAAACTCAGAACCACGTACACAATGAAGTCTTGGAGCAATGAAAGCCACATGAAGAAGTAAATAAAGTTATTCTCTCTCACTGTCCCTCTCTCTTTAAAAAAAAAAAAGGTAAGTCAGCTAAGTAGAATTCAAGATTTCTTTGTACTTCTTATGCCTTTAGTTCAAATCCCTCTGAAATGTCAAAAAGTTCCTGAATTATTTCTTTTCTTTGTATGTTTATGTGATAAGTTTAATATGTAGCTAAGTTTGTTTATGTTGGAATTCAATTTTCTTTTTTTTTTGGTCTCCTCATCTCTCCTAAGAGATGTTGTAAACATGTGGATGGCTTAAAGGACAAAATTTTATAACAATGTATATTCAAATAAGTTTTGTATGTTACCTGTGGGTTACAAGCTGATCCTTTCTATATTTATTTTTCCAGAAATATGCAAACATGCAAACATGCAATATACATAAAAGCCATTCTACTTGTTTGTGTGATTTTTCCATATATAAAAGGTAGTATAAAAGAATATCACATTGATTTTTAATGTAAATATTCACATGAAAATGCTGCAAATACTGCTTTAAAAGGCCCTATCCCTTTTCCTGGCATGGAGTTGGCCTGATTCCCATTAGGATAAAGGGCATTCTCCTCCTCACCCAGAGTCTCAGGCACTGGTGGCAAACAAGCCAAAGGGAGCCAGATCTGTACCGGTAAGGAGCTCCTCCAGCTCCAAAGCAGCAGAAGCAGTAGGTCAAGGGCAAGAGCGCCTCAGGGAAAGAGCGCGAATTTCCCAACAGGCTGGTAGACGGCTAAACATACAGCTGGACTATGGAACCAACCCAGATGCCCCTCACTCCATGAGTGGACACGAAAACTTTGGTACATATATACAATGGAATACTACTCGGCCATTAGAGAAGACGATATTACGGCTTTTGAAATCAAATAGATGGAGATGGAAAGAATTATGCTAAGTGAAGTCTCCCAAGCTCAGAGACTCAAGGGCCGAATGGTTTCTCTCATCTGTGGAAGCTAGAATACATGGGGAAGCAGCATGTTAGATGGCAAAGCTAATAACAACCTCAAATTGTACGATTCTCAACGCAATAGGGGGATGATTGCCTAGGATACCTGGTGGTGTAGGGTGGGGGAGGGGGTGGGGGGAGGGCTTAGGAAGAACACCTAGGAGACTGGAGGGTGGGAATATGGGGGAATCATCTCAGAAAGATATCTCTGCCCTCCAGGAGATATCCATTTGACTCAGGGGGTCTTCTGGGGGAAAGAGCAACATGGGGAACCCAAACTGGGCATCCATGACATGGCATTAGCCTTGGATAACTAAGTATATATACATTTGCTCTTGATTGTTTCCCCCTCAATTGTAACTCCATATTCATCTAATAAATAAAAAAGAAAAAAATAAACTTCTAAATGTAGAGATAAACTACATCGCAATTTGCTAAAATTCTCTGACAAATCGGAGTAAATGAGAAGAAATTTTTAACCTTTTTTTTGTTTGTTTGTTTTGCGGGCTGAGGACCAAACTCAGGGCCTTGCATGTGCTAGGCAAGCGCTCTGCCACTGAGGTAAATCCCCAACCCCTTTTTAACCATTTTTAAAAAGGAAAACAATTTGTTTGGCTTTGGTTTGGTTTTGAGATAGGGTCTTCCTATGTTGCAGAGGACTGCCTCCAGTTCTTAGGCTCAAGTGATCCTCCTGCATCCCCCACCAAATAGCTACAACTACAACCATGCACACCACACCCGGTAAAAAAATAAAATAAAATATAAAAGTTCATTTGAAAAATACTCAAGAATAACCAGGGAAATTCTGGGAAAAAAATTCCAATTGAGGCAAGAACTAGTTTTCCTGGAATATTGACATATTTTATAAAACTGTATTTGATGATTAGTGCATGAACAGAAAGACCAAAATAACAGAACAGAAAGTCCAGAAACAGGTCCCTATACATACAAAAATTTGTTATATGATAGTGGTGCAATTTCTTTTTTTATTTTGGTACCAGGGATGCTTAACCACTGAACCATATCCCTAGCTCTTTTTATTCTTTTGTTTTGAGACAGGGTCTCACTAAGTTGCTTTGGGCCTCCCCCTAAGTTGCTGAGGTTTTGAGCTTGCCATCCTCCTACCTCAGCCTCCTGAGCTGCTGGGATTACAGATGTGGGCCACCACACCTGGCAGACCGTGGTGGAATTTCTAACGGAAGGGGAATGATTAACTATTAGGTCAAAGCTGCTGAGACAAATGAATAGCTCTCTGAACCAAATTGAAGAGAGCTTCCTAACTCCCTTCCTATGCCAAAATAAAACTCAGGTGTATGAAAAACTCAACATGAGAAGCAATCCTACTTCCCTAACTACAAATCCCAGCTTGCAGGCAGGGGAAGGGCTTCTCCGCAGCTGCATTCAGAAATTCAAATTCTTTAACAACTCTTCCAGTTCTTATTAAGCAATGTCTTAATTTTTAAAAATCTGAATGCAAACTATACATTTGCATAACACATACATACACACAGATATAAATGCTATAAAATGTAATATATTTATAAAAATATAAAAATAGGGGCTGGAGGAGTAGCTCAGTGATAGAGCACTTGCCTAGCATGTGTGAAGCCTTGGATTTGAGTCCAACATCACAAAAAAATAAAATAAAATAAAAATAGCAGAAAACTATAAAAATACTAGGACACTGGGCCAGAGAGGTGGCTCAGCAGTAGAGTGCTTGCCTGGCATGATCCCCAGCACCACATACATGACCATGTGTCAGAAAAAAAAAAAAAAAGCAGATGGAAAAATAAATAAAAATTGACTCTCTTTTCTCCCTCTTTCTCTCTCTTTAAAAAAAAAAAATGCTAGGATGCTAATTTAAAAAAAAATCTTGGTTTAACATAGTTCATTATCCCTAAAGAAACAGGAGATAGTAAAACACCATGTCACTGACTGCCCCTTCAATTCCCAAAAAAAACTAGGAAACAGTGACAGCAAGCCTGAGCCAGAAGGTCCAAATATATATTATCTTGAAGGACGCTTGCTCTCTCTTATGCACACAAGGAACTAAGGCAAGTTAGTGTTATGTGCAGAAAGTTACTTTCTTGCATGTATGCCACAACAGTTGCTCCTTGGTATGATGGTCACGCAAGCAAGCTAATGTTGATAATGTCACTGCTTCGGCAGCCTAACATATAAAATCCCTCTCCGAGTGGGAATGGGTGCCAAACTAAGAACACTGTGGAAAAGATACATGTCACTTGTCCAGCTGGCTATCACTGGAGGAAACACTGCTTTGCAAAAGTACTAGAGGGACAGAGGGGCCACCAGTTCAGTCTTTCATCACTGAACTTTTTGGAGCAGTCACTGATCCTATGTTAAGTTTTCTCCCCACAAACCACATGTCTTGGATGCTGTCACTGTGCACTTTTTTGGGGGGTTCTTTCCACCACCTACTCCATTGCCCTGGCACAACTGGGCTACGGATGTGACAAATGGCCTTATAAGCTTGTTATAAAAACACAAAAGCCTGAGCTAGAGTGGTGGCTCGGCAGTTATGGTTCTTGCCTGGCATGCAAGTTCAAACCCCAGCACCACGTACACAACGAAGTGCCCAAGGAATGACAGTCACATGGAAAACTACATAAAAATTGCTTCTCTCTTTCTCTCTCTCTCTCACTGTCCCATTTCTTTAAAAAAAACACAAAAGCCTTAAAGAAAAGACTAATAATTCTGACTTCATAAAAACACATTTCTTTATGCCAAAGAGCATAATCAAATCCAAGACACAATTTTTTAAAATTCAGGAAAATATTTATAATACATATGATAAAGGATAAATTTTTAAAATATGCAAGTTCTCAAAGATCAATCAAAAATCTCATTAAGCCAGTCATGGCTTTAAACCATGATTTCTTGACTTCTGCACTATTGATCTTTTGGACTAGATAATGCTTTTTTGTTTGTTTTTGTAAAAGAGAGGGAAAGAGTCAATTTTTCTTTTTTAAAGAGGGAGTGGGTAAGAGAGAAATAATCAATTTTATTTTTTTTCATCTGGTTTTTGATTTTCCAACACTTAGTTGTATTTGCGGTACTGGGGTTCAAATTGGGTTCTTGCGCATGCCAGGCAAGCATTCTACCTCTCAGCCACCTCTCCGGTCCCTAAAAAAGGTTTATTATAGGGTCTATCAGTGCATTATATAATGTTAACGTGCATCCAGTGACTCCACTCAGTAGATGCCATTAGCATCTCTCCACAAGTATGACAATCAAAAATATTCTCAGATATTACCAAATATCCTCTGGGGATTAAACTGCCTTCTGGGTTTATATTTATAAAGAGATCCTCATCCTCATTTGTGGTGAAACAAATACAAACTTTAAGTATAATGAGTATATATACTCTCTTTGATTCTACAATTTCACCTCCAGGAAGTTATCCTAGAGATATATTCACATGCATATACTCACTGTGCAAACAGATGAATTCAGGGATAATAACTGAAGCAAAAATGGAGTAACCAAAAAAGCTGGAAAAGATCTGGTATCCAAAAATAGGGCACAAGTTAAATAAAGGTACAACCATGTAAGAGATTTTACAATCATTAAAAAGAGGAGGAAGCTGTGCATGGTGTAATCCCAGCAACAAGGGAGGCTGAGACAGAAGGATGTGAGTTCAAAGTCAGCCTCAGCAACACAGCAAGGCCCTAAGCAACTTATGGAGACCGTCTCAAAATAAAAAAAAAAATTTTTTTTAAAGGGCTGGGAATGTGATTAAGTGACCCTGGGTTCAATCCCTGGTACAAAAAAAAGAAAAAGAGGAGATGATCTGACCTGTAGAGAAAGTATCTGTACATCACAAGACATGTTAAGAAAGAAAAAAAAAAAGCCAAAATGGAGTGTTTGCTGTTTCTTAAAAACGTGTCCTGTTTGCCTGGTACACAAAATAGTTCATAAACCCATAGAATGGAAACACCAGAAAGTAACTGGGGAACTGGATTTTAAACTCATTCTTTACTTCACACCCTTTTGAACTATTTAAGTCTTTTGGCTATGTGCCTATTGTAAGATAATTACAGAACAGATGTGTCACTCAGTTCAAAATACCCAAACTATATAGAAACATAAAGTGGAGAACGGTGTTTGTCAGGGTCTGCAGAGAGAGGGAAATTGAGAGGCACTGTTTAATGGATATAGTTTCTGTTTTGCAAGATCCAAAGTTCTGGAGATGGCTATACAACAATGTGATCATACTTAACAGTACTAACCGGCGAACTTAAAGATGTTTAGGATGGCAAATTTTGTTGGGTGTTATTTTACCACACTTAAACTTTTAAGTGGGAAAAAAATCCTCCCCAAAGATACTGACACTTTAAGGACAGTTTAATTTGTTGCTAAATTGAAAATTCATTTCTTAAGTACTCTATTACTTTATAACTGTAAAATCAAGTGATTAGAACCAGTGGAAACTCCAAGGTCACCAGCTTGTCCCAGTGACCTTTCACCTAGAATTTCCAGGCATTCAGCTAGTCACACAACAGCTGCGAAACCCAAGGCCGGGTTAACCCTTGTGGGCGGCAGGTAAACCCACTCTGTGTTCCTTACCCGTGGAAGAGGATTTTACACTGCAGCCCCTCCGAGTACACAACTTGGGGTGACTTTCCACGCGTTCCTGGAGCTGGTAGGTACCAAGTGTCCCACAACGTCACCAGCCCGAACGATCCGCGGCGACCCCACCGCCCCGCGCACTCCACCCAGCACCGTCTCTCCCCGCACCGCCCCCATCCCCTTACCCGGTGTTGGGTAACATGACTTCCGCGGACCACAGCAGGAGGCGGCGACACCGACCGCTGCTAGTGCTGAGCACCACGCGCTACTTCACTGCGCATTGAGCCCCGCCCCGGCCCCGCCCCCGCCCCGAGGCCCCGCCCCGAGGCCCGCGGGGTGGGCGCTCCAGGAAGGCGGGGATCGCTGAGTGCGCCTGCGCACGCAGTGGGCCGCGGGCGCTCGGCGTTTGTGTCCCTTGGAAACCGGCTCTCTGCGCAAGCGCCGTGAGAGGCACCACCGCCCCGCCCCTTTCCCGCGCTCCTGCGGAGACAATCGGCCTCTGCGTAGCGGGTGCGTCAGTTGGCGCTGGGGTTTCGTTGTCGCGCCACTTTGGGGACCGCAGATGACTGACTGGTGCGCTAGGGACCCTGAGCACTAGGGACTGCCCGGGGTGTTTTGGCCCCTTGCCTTCTAGTTCCATTTGTTCTCTGTCCCCCGCTCCAGATTCTGACATCCCCCTTAGGTATGCGCTTTTGGCCCGAAGCCAATCTCCGGTCCACTCGCCCACTCCATCAGGGCTAAAGCCCTCCTGCCCTCGCTTGTCTGTGGATATCCTGTGGCGAGAGGGCAGCTTCTGGAACAGAGACCTTTGCAGAAGTTGCGCTGAAGAATTCATACTCCATCTCGGCAGGAAAAGTCAGATTTGGAGAACGAAAGTTTTACTTGTTGAATGAGGTCAATTCCGGGATTCGATTTCGCTTTGGGGAGTAAATCCTAGACGTAAATCAGCTATCCTAAAAGAACCAAAGATCGTGGCGTATTTGAAATGAAGAGATTGTTTTGTATTTTGTAGGGATGGACAGAACCCTAGGGAGATGTACAGATGGAATGTACAGGTGAATGGTAATTCACCCTTAAATTGACTCATGCTACAACACAGATGAACCGTGAAAACAAGTTAAATAAGTCACAAAGGAAAAATACTGTATATTTCCACTTACATGAGGGACGGTAGTCACATTCAAAGAGAAAGTAGAAAGATGGTGGTTACCTGGAGCTGGTAGAAGCGGAAAGGGGGAGTTATTTAGTGGGTACAGAGTTTCAGTTTTGGAAGATGAAAACAAGTTTTGGAGATGGATGTGTAATAGTTATATACAGTGCAAGTATACTTAATGCCATTGAACTGTATACTTAAAAATGGTTAAGTAGAGGCGGCTAGGGACGTAGTTAAGTGGTAGAGTACTTGCCTAACATGCACAAGAGGCCCTGGATTCCATCCCTGTACTGTTAAAGAGAAAAAAAGATAATGGTAAATTTTACCACTATTTAAAAAAACACAGAACACCTGTAATCCCAGCTACTTGGGGGCTGAGGCAGTGGAATCACAAGTTTGAAACCAACATAGGCAACTTAGCAAGAGCCTATCTCAAAATAAAAAAAAAACTCAATACTACTAAGGAGAAAAAGAAAATGCTGGGTTCCAACCATGGTGTTTCTGATTTAGTAGAGCTGGGATAGTACTGAAAATTTGCTGATGTTGCTTATCCAGGGAAGACACTGAAAACAACTGCCTGATATGAGATAAATATATGATATGATACGATAGAGAAACAATGTGGAAGGAACATGGGTCCTGCATGATCTCAAAGGCAGAGTTTCCTTTTCACCCTGGACGGTGTACCTACCTCTATACCATTATAAGAGAAAGAAATAAAACTCTATCATTTTTAAACTATTGCTTTTTTAAGCCTCTAAACCTGTAATTAATATGAACCCACTGCAAGGGAAAACAGCCATCTCAAACTCAACATACTCAGAATTGCTGCCAGACACTCAAATGAAGATGCTGCACTTTGAGTAAGCACATCAGATATTAAATCTGGACATAATAGATTTCTCAGCCTTTACCATATAGGTTTTGAAGATGTGTGGATGAAAGTCCTCAGTGCATGTTTCCTTGACTACTGTAACATTATGCCACAAATTCGGTGGCTTAAAATAGCAGAAAGTTATTCTTTTACAGTTCTGGAGCTGAGAATGTGAAATAAGTTACACTGCGCTGTTATCAAAGTGTCAGTAGGCCTGCATTCTTGCCAGAGACTTAAGAGAAAATCCATTCATTGCCTCTTCCAGTGTTGTTTGGCTTGTGGCTACATCACACCAACATTCAAGGTCTACATCTTCAAATCCCTCTGCTCCCTCTCCACATTGCCACCTTCTGGTGTTAACCTTCCCTCTCCCTTTCTCTTAAAGGGTATCTGTGATGGCATTTAGGGTCCAGCCCAATATAATCTAGGAAAATCTCCCAACCTAATCACATAGGCAAAGACCCATTTTCTAAATAAGGTAACATTTGCAGGTTCTAGAAACTAGGCCCTGATGTCTTCCAGAGCCATTATTCATCCTGCTACTCCCAGAGAGTTAGTATGGTATGAAATCAAGGGTTGGTATTTAAAAAAAATTGGAAAAGATAAAGAACATTCAGTGAAGAAGTGATTTGAAAACTAGTTGTCGTGAATGTCATATAAGTCTCACTGGTTTCACTAAAACCAAAATACTCTATATTTCCTTGATGGGCTACTTGCTGCAACACATTTTCCCGTACCAATTTCTTTCCCTTACGTGTTGGTTATACAGAACAGTTACAATCTCACTAATTTAAACCAAGTTAGAAGAGGCAGATACAGTGGAAGAATTCTGAGTTGGTTTATATAATTAAAAGAGTTGAATGACAAAGCCTGACAGTGGGAACCAAGGTTGATCCAAGAACCTGAGCAACATGATCTTTCTAGAATGCTTTCATAATAGTGGTTTTACCTGTCTTCTCTGTGTATCTGTTCCGTTTCAAATACAATGGCACTAGTAAAATGTTTTAACCCACAAATCAGCCATGGCCAGGGATAAAAGACAACTGGGAAGTAATGAAACATTCCCTGCCTACGAAACACAAGTCATCTCAGTTGAGTAAATGTAGAGCAAGCATATTAGCATTCATATAATTCAGAGAAGAAAGGGGTGGTAGGATTTTTTACTTTCTATGGCTTAAATAAGGCTTCTCTCCTTAGTATGTAATAATCTAGGCAGGTTGAACACCTATATGCGTAAGGAAGCTAGTGACGTGGTGGAGGGCAGGAAAGGATCAATGTCCAATCCATTTCCTTGAGATTTGAGATAAGAATGATCTTTTGGAGAGGCTCTGAAAAATGATCAGAGGCAGAAGGAAAACAAGCCCCTAAATTAAAATTAGCCTGAAAATACAAGACATATGAGGCATTTAGTCTACATCTGAGGAAGTAGTCACATGTTTATGGCAATATTATAATAACAGAAAAGGTGGAAACAAATGTCTGTCAACTGATGAATGGATAAACAAAATATGGTTTCTGCATTCAATGGTATGTCATTCTGCCATAAAAGGAATGAGGTACCGACAACATGCTACAGTGTGGATGAACCTCAAAAATGTTGTACTAAGAGAAAGAAGGCAGAGAAAAAGATCACAAAGTGTATGATTTCAGTTAAATGTCATATAAAAATAA
This sequence comes from Aplodontia rufa, assembly GCA_004027875.1. NCBI lineage: Eukaryota > Metazoa > Chordata > Mammalia > Rodentia > Aplodontiidae > Aplodontia > Aplodontia rufa. Next base: position 104,352 of record PVKS010001683.1, read on the forward strand.
GAAAAATATAAAATGTCATAATAGACAAGTCTATAGAAATAGAGGATTGGGGAGCTGGAGCTGTGGCTTGGTGGTTAAGGCACTTGCCTCGCATGCACAAGCACACGGGTTCAAACCCCAGCACCCACATACACAATGAAGTGTCAGAGCAAAAAAAGCCATGTGAAAAACTCAATAAAAATTGGTTCTCTCTGTCTCTCTTTCTCTCTCACTGTCCTTCTCTCAGAAAGAAAGAAAGAAAGAAAGAAAGAAATAGAGGATTAGTGGTTGCCAGAGGCAGAGAGGAGGGGGGAAATAGGGAGTAACTGTTTTACATAGTCCCTTTTGGGGATGATAGTTGCACAACAGTAAACATGCTAAATATCTCTGAAATGTTCACTTTAAATGGGTTAAATTCATGTTATATGAATTCCACCTCAATAAAAAATAGAAAACCATTCACAGAAGAAACCTAATTCTGAACAGAATGTGGCTGAAGGGGAAGCTCTTTGAGACCCAGCCATCTTTGTACAGTTAGGTTTTAGAAAGCTATGATGAAGCAATGAGGTACCGACAACATGCTAAAGTGTAAACTAAGAAATGAAGTATAACATTGGTAACCAGCATGGGGCACCAAGGAGGTCTGGGCAAAAACTCAAACTACTAAAAAATTTTTCAAGTTCTCATTGTCCTTGGATTTTGGAAGCAGAACTAATCCACAAATTATGGACTCCACCGGTGTTGGAATAATTTGTGGAGAAGAGTGCTCTGATATGCTTGTTTTGCATTCCCTAAGGTAATAACTTTACGTCTTTTGTGTCAAATATCCTTTATCATCATCAGCTCTTTAGCTGGTTGCATAACAACTCTTTTTTGAAGGGACAGTGAGAGAGAACTAGAGAATCAATTTTATTTAGTTTTTCATGTGGCCTTCATTCCCCCAACACCTCGTTGTGTATGTGGTGCTGGGGTTTGAATCTGCATCCTTGTGCATGCTAGGCAAGCACAGTAACCACTGAGCCACTGCTCCAGCCCCTGCATAACAACTCTTCACTAAGGTAGAAGCAACCAGATGCATTTTGAGTTTGGGTGAAAAATCCAACTGCAGTGAATAGGAGCAACCCAATATTTAGAAAATATGGTAACAGGTAGTAGGTCAAGAATACAAAATAAGGCAGCCAAGTGGCAGTAGGCAACATGTTTTAACCCAGACCAGAAGTAGTTGAGTGTCAATTTGAGGAGAATGTTTAGGAGACTTGTATGAGAAGATCAAGTGCTATTCCAAATTGGTCATGAATATACAACGAGTAAAAGGTGTAAATTGTGACATCAGTTAAACTAGAAAATTTTTATCTGGTCAAGGTTAAGTGGTTATCAACTTAAATGGTTATAATTATAAGGCAACTATGTGGAAATTAAGCAACACACTCATAACTAACCGATAGTTTAAAGAAGAAATCAAAGGAAAAATTTTAAAAATCTTAATACAGATGAACATGGAGACACAATATATAAAAATTTATAAGAAGCCGTAAAAGCAGTTTTAAGATGAATACTTATAGATATAGCCAAAGAAAATTGTCAGTGCTCCCTGGCTGCCAAGCCATGCAGCTGGAGTACTGGTGCCTGCTGAGTGGTGCAGCGGAGCCTGCCATTCGGGCCTGGCAGGTCTCAGGCACCCCAAGCCAGCCCCTAGGCTTCCTTTCATGGCCAGGTCTGGGCATCCTAAGGAGACCTGGTGCATAAGCCCACTCCAATCAGCACTGCAGCCCCATCCCACGACCTCAGCCTCCCACTTCCTATCCTGAGACCCGCATGGAAGTTGGGATTCAAGAATTGACCAAGAGCGCTAGTACATCCCCTAAATCCTAATTCAAATAAATTTGGACCAGTAGCATTGGTGCTTTTTTCTTTTTCATTCATTCTTTTTTTTTTTAAATAAAGAGGAAAGTGAGAAAGAGAGAAAGACAATCAGTTTTATTTAGTTTTTCACGTGACTTTCGTTGCTCCGAGACTTCGTTGTGTACATGGTGCTAGGGTTTGAACCCGTATACTCGTGCATGCCGGGCAAGCGACCTAGCCGCCAAGCCACTGCTCCAGCCCCACTTTTTTCAAACCCTAATTAGCATAAGTTTAGACGGACAGTAGTGATCCAAGTGCAGTATAAACCCCTAGCCAAATACACAGGGAGGGAGAAAAACCTGATATTTGGTCCGCTCTTGGAGTGCAAGAGTTTTGTTCATGTTTCTTCAATAAATCCTATTCTTACACTCAGTCCTTCTGGTCTGTGGGTTTCATTCTTCAAATCCTCCAGGAAGAAGAAATTCACCATGAGCTGCTAGAGGTATGCTGCTACACTGGAGGGCATAGCTCACCCTTAAGAGCTGCAACACTTCTCAGCTTCAGAGGCCTACACCTTACCAAGACCCCACCTGCCAACAGAAGAAGAGGAAACCTCAGTCTCACCAACCCCGTGGAGGCAGGCAATCAAGATTCATCTCAAAACTTTGGTTTCAAAGTCATGATATCAAACAGATAACTGCATTTCCATGTTCATTGCAGTATTATTCATGATAGCTAAGAGATGGAATCAATCTAAGTGATCCATCAATGAATGGACTTTCTAAAAATGTGGGGTGTGTGTGTTTGGATCTTAAATGTTCCCTCAAAATTCATTTGTTACTGGAGGGGCTGGAGCGGTGGCTCAGCAGTTATTGCACTTGCCTGGCATGCACATGTACAAGAGTTCAAACCCCAGCACCATGTACACAACAAAATCTCAGAGCAAGGAAGGCCACATGAAGAACTAAATAAAATTGATTTTCTCTTTCTCTCTCTCTCGCTGTCCCTCTCTCTTAAAAATAAAAAAATCATGTGTTGAAGGTTCGGTTCCAAGCTGAGAGTTCTATTAGACCTTAGTAGAACTTTTAGGAGGTGGGGCCTAGAGGAAGGAACTTAGGACATTGTGGTTGTCCTTGAAGAGGTTATTGGGATCCTGACCACTTTCTCTCTCTGCTTTTTGGCCACCACGAGGTGACAGCTTAGCTCTAGTATGTACTCCCCACCACGATGTTCTATCTTGTTACAGGCTCCAAAACAACAGAGCAACCATAGCCTGAAACCTCTGACGATGAGCCATGGTAAACCTTTCCTCCTTTTAAGTTGATTATCTCAAGTATTTGTCACAACAATGGAAAGTTAACTGTGTATGTGTGTGCGTTGTGTACACAGTGGAATACTATTCAGCCTTTAAAAAGTAAGAAGGGCCAGAGAGGTGGCGACGGTAGAGCACTTGCCTGGCGTGTGTGAGGTCCCAGCTTTGATCCTCAGCACTGCATACATAAATAAATAAAAGGGAAAAAAGACGAAAAAAATTAACTCTGTCTTTAAAAAGAAAAAAAGTAGGAAATCCTGTCATTTGTGAAAACATGGATGAACCTGGAAGACATTATATTAACTGAAATAATTCAGGCACAAAAAGACAAATACTGTGTGATCTTATTTATACGGGAAATCTAAAAAAGAAACCCTGAACTCATAGAAGCAGAGAATAGAATGGGGGGGGGGTGGAATTGGGGAAATTTTGTCAAAGGTATGAAATTAGGGTGAATAAGTTCTGGAGATAGATCTAATGTACAGCGTGGTAACACAAGTTAATAATAGTGGGGGCTGCAGCAGTGGCTCAGCGGTCGGAGCACTTGCCTGGCCTGCGTGAGGACCTGGGTTCAAACCCCAGCACCACATACACAATTAAATGTTGGAGAAACAAAGGCCAGAAGAAAAATAAATAAAAATTGATCCTCTCTTTCTGTCTGTCTCCCTCTCTCCCTCTCTCTCAAAAAAAAATGTATATTTGAAAATCGCTAAGAGTTTAGACCTCAAAGGTATAAGGAGGTGATAAATATGTTAAATCGCTTGATGCAATCATTTCACAATGTGTGCATACATTTAAACATCATGTTAACACACTGTAAATACATAAACCAACTGGAATATGCCAATAATGGACTATTATTCAGTGATATAAAGAAATGAATTCTCAAGCCACAGACACACAGAAACCATAAATACATATTACTAAATGAAGAAAACAAACCTGAAGATGGTACTGTGTTAGACATACCTGAGACTATCAACTTACAAAGAGAAGACTGTATTTTGGCACATGGTTTTGGAATTTCCCGTCCATGATTGACTGACCCCATTGCTCCGGGTCTGTGGCCAGGTAGCACTTCATGTCCGGGGCACATGGTAGAGCAAAACTCTTCCACCTCACAGACCTTGGAGCAAAGAGAGCAACGAGGAAGGAATTGGAGTCACATGATCCCCTTCAAGGGCATGCGTTCAGTGATCAGAAGATGTCCCACTACTTCCCACCTCTTAAAAGTTTCTGCTGTTTCCCTCTAGTGACATTCTGGGGACAGAGCCTTTAACAAACTATAGCAAGTACATACTGTTTGGATCCAACTATATGATATTCTGGAAAAGGCCAAATTATGGAGACAGTGAAAAGATCAATTGTTGTCAGGAGTTAGAGGACAGGGAGGGATCAATAGAGAACAGTAGATTTTAAGGACAGTGAAACCATTCTGCATAATACTGTAGTATGGATAGGTACCATTGTGTGTTTGTCAAAGGCCGTACAGTGTACAACACAAAGCATAATGAAAACTATGGACTTTGATGCTGTGTCAGTATTGACTCATTGATTATATTAAATCTAGCATGTTAATTTGGGATGTTAATGGTACAGAGAAGTATAAAGGAACTTTGTGCAGAAACTCAATTTTTCTGTGAAGGTGGAAGTGTTCTAAAAATTAAATCTGTCCCATTAATTTTTTTAAGGGGGGAATCAATTTTATTTATTTTCTCATCTGGTCTCTGTTTCTCCAACACTTAGTTGTTTATTTATATGGTGCTGAAGTTTGAACCCAGGTCTTTGCACATGCCAGGTAAGTGTTCCAACTGCTGAGCCACTGCTCCAGCCCTGTCCCATTCATTGAAAAACAAAAATGAAAACATTGTGGTACTGGCGTAAGGAAAGACACATAGACTAATGTAATAGCATTGAGAGTCAGAAAAAAACCCACACATTCGTGGTCAACTGATTTTTAACAAACATGCCAAGATCATTCCACTTGATTAAGAACAGTCTATTTAACAAATGATGATGGGAAAACTAGATACCCATAAAATGAAGTTGGAGCTCCTACCTCATATCTTATATAAAAATGATTTCAAAATGGATCAAAGACCTTAATATAAGAGCTGAAACTATAAAACTCTCAGAATGCACACAGGTAAAAATTCCTTGTCTGTAGATCTGGCAATGGATTCAAAAAGAGGACATCAAAAACACGAGCAACAAAACAGGGAAAAAAGAGATAAATTGGACTTCAGAAGAATTAAAAATTTTTGTGCATCAAAGAACACCATCAAGAAAGTGAAAGTAGGGGCTGGAGGGATGGCTGGCGGTTACAGCGCTTGCCCAGCATGCGCAAGTACACGGGTTCAAACCCCAGCACCTGCGTACACAACTAAGTGTCAGAGCAATGAAAGCCATGTGAAAAACTCAGTAAAATTGATTCTGTCTCTGTCTCTGTCTCTCTCTCTCTCTCTCTCTCACTGTCCTCTCTTTTAAAAGAAAGAAAGTGAAAGTGAAAAGAAGCTGAGTGCCGTGGCACACATCTGTAACCCTATCTATTTGAGAGACTTAGGCAGGAGGATTACAAATTCCAAGCCAACCTGGGCAATCTAGCAAGACCCTGTCTTGAAATTAAAAAAAAAAAATTAAGAAAGAATTAGGGATGCAGCTCAGAAGTAGAGCTCTTACTTAGTATATGTGAAACTATGAGTTCCATCTCCAGTACTGAAGAAAAAAAAAAGAAGAAAAAAGAAGAGGAAGGAGGGAGGGGTGAAGGAGGAGTGGGGAGGAGGAGCAGGGGGAGAGGAGGAGAGGAGGAATGGGAAAAAGTAAAAAGATATTTACAGAATGTGAGAAAAGACATATCATGTGTCTGATGAGGATCAAGTATCCAGCATTTATAACAAGCTCTTAAATATAGCAACAGAAAGATAAATAACCCACTATAAAAATGGGCATAGTTGGGAGTGGTATCCTGTGCCTATCTATAGTCCCAACTATATAGGAGGCTGAGGCGGAAAGATCTCTTGAGTTCAGGTGCTTGAGGCCAGACTAGGCAACATAGGGATCTGAATAGATGTTTCTGAAAAAGACATTCAATGCTCAACAGCATTATTTAATAGGAAAATGCAAAAAGAGATTCCACTTTACGTGACTAGGATGGTTCTAAATTTAAAAGAAAAAAAAAGGAAATGCGGGACATGTTGCTTGCCTGTAATCCCAGCTATCTGGGAGGCTGATACAGATCACGAGTTCCAAATCAACCTGGGCAGTTGCCAGTAAGGTCCTGTCTCAAAATAAAATAAAAATAGCTGGGGTATAACTCAGTGGTAGAGCATTTGCCTAGCGGGGAAAAAAGGAAAATAACAAGTATTCGTCAGATTGTGGAGAAATTAGAGCCCTCATCCATGACTGGAATGAATGCACAATGGTGCAGTGGTTTTAGTTAACAGTTTGGCGAACTCTGAAATTAAATGTAGTTAGCCAGGCACAGTGGCACAAGCCTGTAATCCCAGGAACTTGGATGCTGAACTGGAGGATCTCAAGTTCAAAGCCAGCCTCAGCAACTTAGTGAGACCCTGAGCAACTTACAAGACCCTCTCTCAAAACAAAAAAAAACCAAAAACAGTCTGAGGATGTTGTTCAGTGGTTAAGTGCCCCTAGATTAAAAAAAAAAAAGACAACAAAAAACTAAACATAGTTACCAGCTATTAGACATCCCTATGCAGAAGATATATACCCCAAGGAACATATGTTCAGAATAACCACCAGATGGCACTGTTATTTTAAAATTCAAATTTTATAATAAAGCAAACTGTTAACTTATTAATAATATTGTGATATAATATAATGTTGTAATTAATTTCAGTTAAGGCAAAAGAGCATGGCGTTCTCTATAGGACTAAAAAGGAAACAAGAAGATACATAAAATTTAAATGCCTTAAACAATACTTTGTATTATTAAAGCCAGATGTGTTTTCTAATATTAATTTTTTAATATTAGTATTAAATAACCCAAGTGATCTTCGATTGCTTTTGGGTTTCTGAAGTACATGAAGTTTAATTCTTTTACATTAAATAGTCATTTTCAAGTACACATGCCAAAATGAATTAAAATATTAAAGAATATGACATTGAAAATAACTTTAAACTTAAGGTATCAACTAAGGATTCTTTAAACCCTGAGCATGCTTATTCATCTATTTTTCTAAAATGTGTAATTCAATAATATTCAAATTTGTTGACCACAACCAACACAAAGAAATAATTTAGTGATCCAGACCCTGCACACAGTTTCCTATTTTATTTGAAACTAATATGTCCTGTTTTTAAAGTTGATCGTAGGGACTGGAGCGGTGGCTCAGGGGTTTTGGCACTTGCCTGGCAGGCACGAGGACCCGGGTTCAAACCCCAGCACCACGTACACAACTAAGTGTTGGAGCAACTAAGGCCATGTGAAAAACTAAATAAAGTTGTTTCTCTCTTTCTCTGTCTCTCTCACTCTACCTCTCTCTAAAAAAAATAAAAAATAAAAAAGTTGATCGTAGCCTACTTGTAAGTTGGACAACATTAATGTAGCCTAACTTACCATTTGAAAAACATTGCTTTACAGTGCTATAACTTACCACTGTGATTTCACAACTTGCCTTTTAAGATGTTTTAGACTTCTCCAGTAAAATATAAATAATGGGCAGAAGCTAACAATACTGTGCGACTAAGAGGAGACATTTTCAGTGGCTTTGGAAGAGTCAAGGATCTCTTCAAAACATCCATTTCCTTCCCTTTTGCCAGAAGACGCTCTGATCGCCTCAGAATATCGGCTTCTGAGAAATCCCTGGGTTTTGAGAGTGTGGCAATTGCTGCTGATACTATCTCAAACCTTCCCCGTAATACTGTTAAGCTGTGCCTTTTCTTGTTTCATTGATTACTGCCAATCATAATTTAATTAGTAACTGGAGGATATTAACCTCATCAGTGTATTTTAATTTCTGTAGTTATCTGACACTACATGATTCTAAAAATTGAGAGAGTTCTCCTAATTCTAGCCTTCAGATTAATCATTGTTAAATTTTATATGTACATTTTAAGACTGAAATATTTATTACATTAATTTTGATGGTTTTCATAGGGAAGAGATTAAATATGCTATATTTTTTGAAAAAAAATTTTTTAAGAAAGAGGGAACAGTGAGAGAAAGAAGCAATTCTTATTCAGTTTTTTATGTGACGTTCATTCCTCGGACACTTTGCTGTGTACGTGGTGCTGGGGTTCGAACTCTCGTACTTGTGCATGCCAAGCAAGTGCCATAACCCCTGAACCACTGCTCCAGCCCCTGAAACCTGTTTTTTTTTTTTACCTGACTGTATTATAGACATGTTTTACTTAGAGTATCATAGACATCTTTCCAAGTTTGCACACAAAAGTCTACCATAACTTTTTTTTTTTTAAGAGAAAGGGACAGTGAAAGAGAGAATCAATTTAGTTTTTCACATGATTTTTGTTGCTCCAAAGACTTCATTGCGTATGTGGTGCTGGGGCCTGAACTTGTGAACTCACGAATGCCAGGCAAACTCTGTAGCCGCAAAGCCACTGCTCCAGCCTGTACCTTAACTTTTTAAAAGTAGGTGCATAGCTTTTCTTCATATGAATGTATTCTAAATTAATATAGTCATTTCCATTTGTGATAAAGCACAAATTTAAGACATTCAAGTAGTTTCAAAACTTATCTCTACAGCAAATAGTATTGCAATAAAAACCTTTATGCAGGGGCTGGAGTGGTAGCTCAGTGGTTATGGCGCCTGCCTGGCATGCGTGAATTTGCAAATTTGAACCCCAGCACCACGTACAGAACCAAGTGTCAGAGCAATGAAAGCCACGTAAAAAAACAAATAAAATTGATTCTCTCTTTCTCACTGTTCCTCTCTCTTTAAAAGACAAAAAACAAAACAAAAAAACCAGCATTGCTCACTACTCATATTACACTTCCCTAGAATACATTTCTAGAAGTGAGGTTTTTGGATGGAAATATATACCTACACCTTTCAGCAGGGCTGTGCTAATACTTTACACCTGGATTTCTCAGCTTTGGCACTTTTGACCTGGCCTGGATAATCCTTTGTTGTGGGAGGCCCCTGAGTGCAGTAGAGTATCGGTAGCAGTTTCCTTGGCCTGTAATCTGTAGGTGCCAGTAACCCCACCTTCCAGCTTTTCCCTTTACTGTGGTAAAGTAGACCTAATATGAAATTCAATACTTTAGGCATATTTAAGTGTAGCACATTCACACTGCCGTGCAACCATCACCCCACCCATCTGTAGCCCTTTGATTTTTGGCAACTAAAAAAATGTCTCCAGAAATTGCTAATACCCCCCTGGAGGGCTAATTGCCCTGGTTGTTATTATTTGCTTTTTAAAGAGAGAGAGAGAGAATAAATCTTATTTATTTTTCATGTGCTTTTAGTTTTTCTTACACCTAGTTGTGTATGTGGTCCTGTGCTTTGAACCTGGGTCCTCATGCATGCCACGCAAGCACTGTCCTGCTGAGCCACCCCTCCAGCCCTACCCTGGTTATTTATACAATCAGGACCATGAATGAGAAATAGAAAATGTCAATGTAATTTGAAAAACACAATAACAACAAAACAAAGAACGGCTGAAGAACTGTAACAGATTGGAGAAGAAATGTCAGCTAAAGGCAATACATGATCCTGGATTGTTTCCTGTATAGGATAAAAATAAAGTGACAAAGAACACCATTGGCACAATTAACTTACTGGAAAATGTCATACGGACTAAAAAAGTATGTCAATTAAAAATTTCCAGTTTGACAACTGCGATGGGTTACGTAAGAAGATGTCTGTGTTTAGTATCAATGTATTAAGAGATAGAAGGAAATAAATATTCATCCACTCTTAAGTCATTAAGGATAAAGTATGTGTCTGTGTGTGTGTGTGTGTGAGCACATGTGCCTTAGTCTCTATTAAAAATACTAAAATAAAATTGGGAAAATATCAAAAGGAATCGGTCATGGGGCTGGAGCGGTGGCTCAACAGTTTCAGTGCTTGCCTGGCAAGCATGAGAACCCGGGTCCAAACCCCAGCACCATGTACACAACTAAGTGTTGGAGCAAGTAAGGCCATGTGAAAAACTAAATAAAGTTGTTTCTCTCTTTCTCTGTCTTTCTCACTGTCCCTCTGTCTTTAAAAAAAAAAAAAAAAAAAGGAATAGTCGACTGGAGTAAAAGTATAGGAGGGGGACTCATGTGGTTATGGCGCTTGCCTGGCATGCACCGGTTCAACCCAGCATCCTGTATACGACAAAGTGTTGGAGCAATGAAAGCCACGTGAAAAACTAAAAATAAAATTGATACTCCCTTTCTCTCTCTCTCTCTCTCTCTCTCGCTGTCCCTCTCTCTTCAAAAAAAAGAAAAGTATATGAGAGTTCCTTATTTTTGCAATTTTGAAAGCTTAAAATTAATTCAAATTAAAAATTTCACTTGCCTTTTTTATTTTAAATTGCTTTGTTTTTAATTGACACATACTGACTGTAGATATTTATGGGGTACAATGTAACATTTCAACACATGTATACAATGGATAATGATCAGGCAGGTGTAACTGGCACATTTATCACCTCAATATGTATCATTTCTTTGTATTAACATTCAAAATGTTCGCTACTAGCTATTTTGAAATATTTAATCACTTCTTGTCAATCACAGATATTCTACTGTGCTACACAGAACATTAAAAGTAATTCCTCCTGGGGCTGGAACAGTGGCTTGGCGGTTACAGCGCTTGCATGGCATGTGTGAGAACCTGAGTTCGAACCCCAGCACCACGTGCAAGATGAAGTGTCAGAGCAACGAAAGCTACAGGAAAAACTAAATAAAATTGATTCTCACTGTCTCTCTCTTTTCTTTCTTTTCTTTTTTTTTTTTTAAGAGAGAGGTACAGTGAAAGAGACAGAGAAAGAGAGAAACGACTTTATTTAGTTTTTCACATGGCATTTGCTGCTCCAACATTCAGTTGTGTACGTGGTGCTGGGGTTTGAACCCGGGTCCTCGCGCTTGCTAGGCAAACGCCATAACCTCTGAGCCACCGCTCCAGCCCCTTCTTTCTTTTTTTTAAAGTAATTCATCCTATCCAATTGTTCCTCCATGCCCATTAACCATCCGGTCCCACTATTGTATTCTCTTCTTTGAGATCAGTGTTTAGCTTCCATGTATAGGTGAGGACATACAGTATTTGTCTTTCTGTGTCTGATTTATTATACTTAACATATGACCTCCAGTTCCATCGCCATTGCAAAAAACCAAAATAACAGGATGTAATTCTTTTTATGGCTGAATAATATTCCATACATCATATCACATGTTCGTCATCTATTCATCCATCCATGGACACTTGGGTTGATTCCATATCTTGGCTATTGAGAGCAGTGCTGCAATAAACCCAGGAGTACAGATGTCCCCTTGAAATACCGATTTCAATTCCTTTGGGTGTATGCTCAGTAAATAGGATTGCGACACCTCATGCGGTACATCTAGTTCTAGTTTTTTGAGGAACGCCCATATTGTTTCCCTTAATGGCTACACTAATTAACATCCCCGTCAACTGTATATGAGAGTTTCCTTTCTCCACCTTCTCAGCAGCATTTTATTTTATTTTTTTTGTCTTTTGGATGATATCCGTTCTAACTGGGATGAGATAATACCTCATTGTGGTCTTGATTCGCATCTGACGATTGGTGATGTTGAGTATTTTTTCACAACTGATTGGCCATTTGTACATCTTCTTCTGAAATATGTCTATCTGGGACATTTGTACTTTTTTAAATTTTGCTTTGTTTTCTGAGTTGAGGTCTTGACATGTCATCCAGACTGGCCTCAAACTCCCAGACTCAATTGACCCTCCTGCTTCAACTCCTCAAGTATTTGGGACTACAGGTTATTTACCCCATCCAATTTGCCTTTTGAGTTTGTTTGTTTTTTGATTTGGTTTGGTTTTGGGGATGCTTGGGGAATCAAATTAGTGACCTCACTCGTGCTAGGCAGGGACTCTACCACTGGGTTTACAACCCTATCCCTTTTTTATTTTATTATTTTGAGACAGGGTCTTGCTAAGTTGTACAGGCTGGCCTGAATCTTTGATGCCCCTACCCCAGCCTCTTGAGTAACTGGGATTATATAGGAATACACTCATTTTTAAATCAGATTGTTTGTTTTGGTTGCTCAGTTGTTTGAGTTCTTTATATATTCTGGAAATTTATACCTTGTCTGATGAATAGTTCACAAATATTTTCTCCCATTCTGAAGCTTATCTCTTGATTTTTCCTTTGCTATACAGACTTTTTTTTTTTAAAGAAGGAGATTGCCAGTGAGAGAGAGAGAGAGAAAAAAAGAGAGAATCAACTTTATTTAGTTTTTTTTATTTGGCTTTTGTTGCTCTGACACTTCATTGTGTACAGGGTGCTGGTGTTCTCACGCATGCCAGGCAAGTACTGTAACCACCGAGCTACTGCTCCAGTCCCAGATGTTTTTTTAATTTGCTATAATCTCATTGGCCAAGCTTTGCTTTTCTGTCTTGTGATTTGGGGATCATATTCAAATAAATCTGTGTCATGACCATCATTCTGCAATACAGGACCCAGAAGACAGGCAAGGGATCCGGGGATGGGAGGAGGGAAGTAGAGGGATGTGGTCGGGGGCACTGAACAAATTGTATGCATCTACAAATATGTGACAACTAATCCCAACATTATGTAAAACTATAATGCACTAATTAAAAAAAGACCATTGTTCTGAAGTGTTCTACCTGTATTTTCTTTTAGTAGTTTTGAAGTTTTGAATCTTAAATTTAAGTTCGACCCATTTGAAATTGATTTTTATACATGATGAGTGATAGGGACTTAATTCCTTTCTTCTACTTGTGGATATTCAGTTTTCCCAGCACTGTTTTTTGAAGAGCTTTTCTTTTCCAATGATGTTCTTCCCACCTTTGTTGAAAATCAGTTGTCTGTGGATATATGGATTTATTTTTGGGCTCTCTATTCTGTTCCAGTGATCTACGTGTCTTGCTTTTCTGGCCAGTACTAGGCTGTTTTGGTAACTATCATTTTGCAGGATGTTTTGGAATTAGGTTTGCAACACAGTTTTGTTCTTTTCGCTCAGAATTGCTTTGGCTGTTTGGGATCTTTTGTGGTTTCATACAAATATTCAGGTTTTTTTCTTTTTCTGTGAATCATTGGTGTTTTTTTTAAAGAGGGGGGCAGTGAGAGCGAGTCAATTTTATTTAATTTTTCATGTGGTTTTTGTTGCTCAGACACTTCGTTGTATACATGATGCTGGGGTTCAAACCCATGTACTTGTGCATGCCAGGCAAGTGCCATAACCACTTAGCCACCGCTCCAGCCCCAAACATTGGTATTTTGACAGGAATTATTTTGAACCTGTGGATTGCTTTGGATAATATAGACATTCCAATAATATTAATCCTTCCAATCCGTGAATGCCGAAAGTCTTTCCTGTGTGTGTCCTTTTCAGTTTCTTTTATCAGTATTTTATAACTTTCATTGTAGAGATCATTCATTTACAGATTAAATTTATTTCTAGGTATTTTATTTCTCTATTTCTTTATTTTTCCAATTATTAACAAGGGTTGCTTGCTTTCTTTCTGAGATTTTTTTTTCAGTCCTGGGGATTGAACCCAGGAGTGCTTTACCACTGAGCAACATCCCAAACCCTTTTTATTTCAAGACAGAGACTTATTAAGTTGTCCAAGGTGGACTCAAACTTGCAGTTCTCCTCTCTTGCCCCAGCAAGTAGATGGGATTACAGGCATATGCCACCACACCGAAGAGTACTTTTGTTATTGGTGTATTTATAAAGCTTTTGATTTTTGTATTTTGATTTCATGTCAAACAATCTTCTTGAATGTATTTGTCAGTTCCAAGAGGTTTTTGGTGGAGTCTAGGTTTTCCTATTTATAAAATCATGTCATTTGCAAACAAGAATAATTTGACCTCCTCCATTTCTTTTTTTTTTTTTTAAACAACTTTATTTAGTTTTTCACATGGCCTAAGTTGCTCCAACACTCAGTTGTGTACGTGGTGCTGGGGTTTGAACCCCGGGTCCTCGTGCTTGCCAAGCAAGCGCCGAAACCTCTGAGCCACCACTCCAGCCCCCTCCATTTCTATTTGGATGCTGAAAGTACATATTCTTTTCTTGTTCCTGATTTTTTTTAATGAGGAGAGAGAGAGAGAGAGAGAGAGAGTGAGTCAATTTTATTTGTTTTTTTCATCTGGTTTTTGTTTTTCTGACACTTAATTGTGTATGTGGTGCTGGGATTTGACCCTGGGTCCTTGCACCGGCCAGGCAAGCGCTTGAACTGCTGAGCCATCACTCCAACCCTTGTTCCTGATCCTAGAGGAAATGATTTCCGCTCTTACCCACTTGGTATGATGTAGGTGTGGGTCTGTCATATATACTCTTTATTGTGTTAAGCTACACTCTTTCTATACCTAATTTCTTTTCTTCTTTTTTTTTTAAGAGAGAGGGATAGTGAGAGAAAGAGAGAGAGAGTATCAATTTTATTTAGCTTTTTATGTGGCTTTCATTGCTCCGACACTTCTCTGTGTACATGGTGCTAGGGTTTGAACCCATGTCCTTGCACATGCCAGGTAAGCCCTGGAACCACTGAGTCACTGCTCCAGCCCCTATACCTAATGTTTTAAATTGTTTTTTTTAATTGTTGTTTTGTTTTATTTTGGTACTGTATATTGAACCCAGGAGCATTTTACCACTGAACCATGTTCCCAGCCCCTTTTATTTTTATTTTTTATTTTGAGACAGGGTCTTGCTAAGTTGCTGAGCCTGGCTTTGAACTTGCAAATATCTTGCCTCAGATTCCTGAGTTGCTGGGATTATAGATGTGTACCACTGTACCACTGTGCCTGGCTTTTTTCTTTCTTTCTTTTTTTTGATTTTTATCATGAGAGATGTTGAATTTTATCATATAGTCTTTATCCTTCATTCTCTTGCTGTGATACATTTTTTGATTTGTGTATGTTAAATTATTCTGCATCTCTGGAATAAATCCCACTTGATCATGGTATATAGTATTTTCTTATGCGTGTGATGCACCCAGGCCTCCCACTTGTAAGGCAAATGCTCTCCCATTGCACTATACCCTCATCCCCTTTGACATATAATCTTTTTTATGTGCTGCGGGATTTAATTTGGTAGCATTTAGTGGAGAATTTTGGCATCTACGTTCATCAGGGACGTTGGTCTATCCTTTTCTAGTTTTGCTGTGGCCATGTCTGGTTTTGGTATCAGGATAATGCTGGCCTTGTAGAATGAGGTTGGAAGGATTCCCTTCCTTTGAAGTGTTTGGGATAGTTCTTGCAGAATTGGCAATAATTCTTTGAAAATTTGGTGAAATTCAGTAGTGAGGCCTTCTGGTCCTGGGCGTTTTTGGTTAGGAGTCTTTTTAATTAGCGACTCAATCTCATTACTTGTTACTGATGTGTCCAGATTTTCTAGGTCCTCATGGCTCAATTCTGATTGGTTATGTGTTCAGAAATGCATCCGTTTCTTCCAGATTTCCCCAGTTGTTGACATATAGCTGTCCCTAATGATTCTTCGGATCTCTGTGATATCAATTGTAATGTCTCTTTCACATCTCTGATTGTATTTGGGTCTTCTTTCTTTTTTTCCCTTAGTTAGTCTAAATAAAGTTTTGTCAATTTTACTTAACTTTTTGGAAAAAAAAAACAATTCTTTGTTTCATTAGTCTTTGTATTTTTTTGTCTTCATTTATTTATTCTCTTATCTTTGTTATTTCTATTTTTTCTCCTACTAATTTGGGGTTTGATTTGTTCTTGTTTTTCTAGTTCCTTTGGATATGTTATTAGGTTGTTTACTTGAAATCTTTCCATTTTGTTGATATAATCAGGCAATTATTGTTATTGATTTCCCCCTTCATATTGCTTTTACTGTACCCCACATGTTTTGGTATGAGGTATTTTCATTTTCATTTGTTTCAAACATTTTTAAATTCCCCTTTTGATTTCTTTAGTGGCCCATTGCTGATTCAAGAGAACGTTATTTAATTTCCATGTATTTGCACAATTTCTAAAGTTCCTGTTATTGACTCATGCCTTTGTGTCAGAGAAAAATATTTGCTATGATTTCATTTTTGTTTTTAATTTGTTGAGACTTACATTGTGGATTAACATATGGTGTATCCTGGAGAATGTCCTATGTGCTTATAAATAGAAAGTGTATTCTATAGCTATTGAATGACACATTATATAAACAAGTTAGACCCATTTGGTGCACAGTATGTTTAATTACAATGTTTCTATGTAGATTTTTTTTGGTATGGATTATGTTTTCATTGATTAAACTGTGGGAATAAAGTCCCAACCATTATTGTACTAGAGCCTATCTCTCCTTTTAGATCTGGTAATGTTTATTTTACATAGGATTTTATATAATTTATATGAGTGCATATAAATTTACAGTTCCTATTTCTTCTTATTGAATTTATCCTGTACCATTGTATAGACTTTCAGTAACTCTTTACAGTTCTTTTTCTAATTTAAAATATGCTTTATCTCATATGAGTATAACTACTCCTGTCCATTTTTGGTTTATGTTTGGATAGTCTAACTATTTCCATCCCTTTGCTAGTCAGTCTATGTGTGTTTTTACTGGTGAAATGAGTTTTTTGTACACAGTATATCATTGGGTCTGCATTCTCTTATCTATTCATCTAGTCTGTATTTTTGTGTGTATGTGTGTATGTGGGATACTGGGTTGGTGCCCAGGTTGGCACTACTGGGAGGCAGTAGAAACATTAAAAGATGGGGCCTAGTGGAATGACTGGGTCAGTGGAGGTGTTTGCTCCAAGAGGATTCTGGAACCCTGGTCTCTTCTTGTCTCTTTTTGCTTCTCTTCTTGTCTCTTTTTGCTTCTTCTTCTTCTTCTTCTTCTTCTTCTTCTTCTTCTTCTTCTTCTTCTTCTTCTTCTTTTAAAGAGATAGGGACAGTGAGAGAGACAGAGAAAGAGAGAAACATGGCCTTAGTTGTTCCAACACTTAGTTGTGTACGTGGTGCTGGGGTTTGAACCGGGTGCTCGTGCTTGCCAGGCAAGTGCTGAAACCGCTGAGCCACCACTCCAGCCCCTTTCTTTTGCTTCTTGATTATGAGGTGTGCAGTTTTGCTGTGCCACATGTTCCCACTGAGAGGGTCTGCCTCGCCACAGGTTTAAAAGCAACAGGGTCAACCAATCACAGACTGGAACCTCCAAAATTCTGAGTCCAAATTAGCCATTTCTCTTTACAAGTCTTTTATCTCAGGTGTTTGTTAGAGTGAGAATCACTGATCTTCATCAATATAATCCCATTCCCCTTGGCAATGTTTTCTTTAGAAGTGGACATATGATCCAGTTCTGACGCGGGTAGGGTGATCTCCTGAGAAAAACTTTCACACTATAAGAAAACAATCACAGCCAGGCATGGTGGCACACGTAATCCCAATGAATTGAAGGCTGAAGCAGGAGGATCACAAGATTGAGGATAGTCTTGGCGAGTTAGCAAGACCCTTCTCAAAATAAAAATTTAAGAAAGGACTGGGAGTGTAGGTCATTGGTAGACTGCCCCTGGGTTCAATCCCCAGTACTGCAAAAACAAAACAAAGAAACAAACAACAACAAAAACAACCAGCAATCACAGAACAGATTGATCTTTTTTCTATGTTATTTCTGGATATGTTTTTAAGAACAACTGCAGCAATCTTGTAACAATAAGAAGGCTCAATTTCCCTTTTTTAACCAGGTTCTTCAAAGTTGAACTTTCTTTTTCTTTTTTGGGCAGTGCTAGGGATTAAACCCAGGGTATATATGTGCTAGGGGAGCACTCTACAACTGAGCTATATCCCCAGGCAACTGGCAAACTTGAATTGCTTTACATATAATACAAAATAACATTAAGGACAGGTTGGGGTTCAGATCAGTGATCTCAGAATCCTCCTGAGTCTTTCAGCTAGCTTTCAGATAATCCTACTCTGGAATTTTCCTTAATTTATTGCTGGGTATCTCCTAGGATTTTACAGAACAGTTCCCTCAGTAGACAACAGCTCCTTTGCATAAGTACTAATAGTAGATTGAGTGGCGGGCTGGGTGGGGGATGAATTCCCTTCATTATCTACCCCTGATTTAGTTGAGGTTTTTTTTTGTTTGTTTGTTTTGTTTTGTTTTGTTTTAGTTTTGAGAGAGAGAGAGAGAGGGTGAGAGAGAGTTAATTTTAAAATTTTTCATCTGGTTTGTTTTTCCTCTACTTAGTTGTGTATGTGGGGCAGGGCGCTGACCCAGGCAAATGCTCTACCACTGAGCCACTTCTCCAGCCCAGGTTTTTTCTGGGGTGGTGGTGGTGGTGTAGGATTGAACCCAGAGCCTTATGTGGGCTTTTTTGCCTGTACAGGAACCAAATTAACACAAAGCAGATTAACAATAGAAAAGCATAAATTTTTTGTTAAAGTTCACAAGACAGGGAAGTGCAAAGAAACAGGCAGGATAAGTTGCTTTTAGACTTTTTAGACAAAAAAAAAAAAAAAAAAAAGAAGGAAGGAAGGAAAATGAAGACATTGCAGAACAAAGGAATCTCTGGACTAGAGTACGAAACCCTGGAGAAGTCACCAGGAGATATCTGGGAGGACATGAAGCTTTTGGATTATAGGGATTACTTCATTCTGTTTATATCTTCAGGTTCATCACGGTCCCAATTGCCAGTCTGTGCTGGTAAAGGCTATTTTCTTACCCTAGTGTGGGAAAACATCTTCCAAAAAGAATCTTTTTTGCTTGTTCTGTGTAGAAAAAGAGCCCAAATGGTCTTATCCATGAATAGCAGCTCCTCAGGTGATTTCACCTTGAAATAACAAATATACCAACCTGTCATATTTTGGGGATGTTACAGTTTTTCCAGAATTTCCCCTAGAGGCTCATACACTTAAAGGCTTGGTCCCCAATGCAGCAAGGTCCAGAGGTAAAGCTTTTAATAAATTAGATCATGAAGATTCTCACTTCTTCAGTAGATTAATCCATTTGATGAATTAATGGAATGTATTGTTGGGAGGTAGGACCTTATTGGAAGAAGCAGGTCATTGGGGGTGTGCTTTGGAAGGGTATTTCCTTATCTCTGGCCACCTCTCTCTCTCTCTCTGCTTCCCAGATGCCATGAACAGAGCAGTCTGCTTCTACCATGCATTTTTTTTTTTTTTATTTAAGAGAAAGGAAAGGGAGCTGGAGTGGTGGCTAAGTGGTTACGGCACTTGCCCAGCATGCGCAAGTACACGGGTTCAAACCCCAGCACCCACGTACACAACTAAGTGTCAGAGCAAGGAAAGCCATGTGAAAAACTCAATAAAAATTGATTCTCTCTCCCTCCCTCTCTCTCTCTCTCACTATCCTTCTCTCTAAAAAGAGAAAGAAGAGAGAGAGAGAGGGACAGTAAGAGAAAGGGAGAATCCATTTTTTTTTGAGAAAGAGGGGACAGTGAGAGGGAGAGAAAGAGAGAAGCAATTTTTATTTAGTTTTTCATGTGACTTTCATTCCTCTGACATTTTGTTGTGCACGTGGTGCTGGGGTTCAAACTTGTATACTCATGGAAGCGAGGCAAGCGCCGTAACCACCAAGCTACCACTTCTACCCCGAGAATCAATTTTTTATTTAGTTTTTCACATGGCTTTTGTTGCTCTGACACTTCGATGTGTATGTGGTGCTAGGGTTTGAACTGCGTCCCTGTGCATGGCAGGCAAGCGCTGTAATCCCCGAGCCACCGCTCCAGCCCCTTTGCCATGTCCTTCTGCCATGATGCTCCACCTTACTCAGGCCTAGAGCAATGGAGCTGAGTGACCATGAACTGTGAGCACTGGCACCATGAGCCAAAATAAGCCTTCCTTACTTGTTTGTGTCAGATCACAGCAGCGGAGAGCTTAGTAACACAAGATGGCACTCCTCACCTTCTCCCTGGTGTGTGGCTCATGCCTTATTTAACTTTTTTTTTGCTTTGTTTCTTTGTTTACTACACCATCTTCACACAACTCTTTGCCAAAATGTTGAGGCTTACTTGAGGGAATTATTATATAAGGATGAAGTTTTCAGTTAATATGACAACTGCTACATCAAGACTGCTAGTAGCCTATATACTATTCATTCTCCACTTTATACCAACACACTTCATATGCACACACACATTTATTTGCAGGTTTGTTTTTTTCAGTACTGGAGATTGAATCCAGGGCTTTGCACATGCTAGGCAAGTGCTCCAACACAAAACTGTATCCCTAACCCTTTTTATTTATTTATTTATTTTTTACAGAGAGAGGGACAGTGAGAGGGAGAGAAAGAATCAGTTTTATTTAGTTTTCCATGTGGCGTTCATTGCTCAGACACTTCGTTGTGTATACAATGGTGAGGTTTGAACCCGCAGACTTGGGCAGGCAAGGCAAGTGCTGTAACCACTGAGCCACCACGCTAGCCCCTAACCCTTTTTATTTTATTTTGAGTGAGGGTCTTGCTGAGTTGCTCAGGTTGGCCTGAAGTTTGCAGTAATGGTTTGGACCTGAAATGTCCACCAAAAGCTCATGGTTTGAAAGAATAGTCCCCAGTGCAGCGAGGTTCAGAAATGGGGCTTTTAAGCTGTGGTTGGATCATGAGGGCTCTGAATCAGCCAGCAGATTAATACATTTCTTTTCTTTTCTTTCTTTCTTTCTTTTTTTTTTTTCCAGCTCAATCCATTGACTGCTGAATGGACTACTGGATGGTAACTCACTAGAGGAAGTAGATTACTGCAGCTGCGATCTGGAAGGGTGTGTCTTCTCCCCAGCAACTCTTTTTCTCTTTACTCCCCAGCCATAAACTGAGTGGCTTTTCTCTGTCATGACCTTCTGCCATGATGGTCTGCCTTATCAGGCTCGGAGCAATGGAGTTGTCTGACCATGCACTGAATCCTCTGAAAATATGAGCCAAAATAAATCTTTCCTCCTCTAAGGTGCTCTTGTCGAGTATTTTAGTCACAGCAATGAAAAGCTGACTAACACACTTGCTATCCTGCCTTAGCCTTCTAAGTAGCTAGGATTATAGGCATGCGCCACTATGCCCAGCACCATTACCAGGCTCTTAAGCACACCCAAATCCCTAGTGTTATGCATTGTCTTCATAACTGCTTTTCTTTCTGAGAGCATCTCTTTTGTTCTAATTTCCTTCATTAAAATTGCTTTTCAGAAGATTCATTCCCCACTGACAAGGGTTTATTTTATATCAAGATCCAGTCTCCTATCCCAAGTCAAACATTTTCTCAAGTCTGAATTATTCATTCTATGTAGAATACAACTTTAGCAAGAAAAGTTGAAGGTAGGTGTGGGTAGTTCAAATTCAGTTCCCTTGGAGGTTATTTCCACCTAATTCTTCTCGGTGTCCAGTAAGTGATTAATGATAATTGCTGTCAAACACACCCACCTCTCCCTAAGACAGGCATTAATTTTGAGAATCAGTGCTATACTGAGTACATGTAATTTTGTCATGCTGAGAAAGTGAAGCATTTGACTCTCCCATAATCAAAAGGGCTTTACTCCTCCTCTCGGATAGAACAGTAAACATTCTTTTGTATATCCTAGCTTTCAGACTCTGCCTCATCAGGCATTAAAAAGAAGAAGTTCAAAAGTAGCCTAGCAATCTGGCTTCATAACTGAGCCATCCATCTCTCAGTGGCCTTGACTTTGCTACGCAAAGGTCAAGCTTTGGAAACACCCCATATCTTTACTCTATGCCAAATGACATTCTTATAGGTGTCATCCTCCTCCTACTCTCTTCAAAATTAAATTTCTGATTAAGGTCGCGTAGTCCCACTGCTTTACTAGAAGAGAGGCAATGTGAAGACTCGTTATCCTCTGATTCTGGAACTCCTCCACCCCATGGATGAGGGTGCAGTGGGGAGGAGGTTTGTTTTTATAATCACATAAATAGCATTCTCCTAGAGAAGATTTCCAGGTGGTTTTATGTTTTCTTGCCTGGTTTCATTTTTCTGGACTGACCTTTTGTTGTTTGCCTGGTCAAGGTTGAACGTTGGCCTGGTGCCCTGTGGGATCATCAGCATTTAAACATTTTCCAGAACAATGTCGGAAAGAGAGAACAACTCTGTCCAGTTGTTTGGCATCCCACGGAATTTCCCACTGACCTTATAGAGTATGGTCTGCTTTTATCAGAAGGTTTTTCTTTTTTTTTTTTAACCCTCTTATTTTAAATTAAGGGCAAATCAGGAAAAAGAACGTAGGTATACTCCAACCAACCCACTGGGTTCTTTGTTAAACAGTTATGCTGAAAGACTTGGAAGATAGGTTTTGATTAGTGGCCGGAGTGAAGGTTTTGTTGCAGTTTCAAAATAAAATTGATATTTTCAAGTAGTGATGTAGTCTCAGATATCTGAAAAGAAACTATTTTGTCCCATAGAAGAATGATGGCAATATTATGGGCATCTATAAACTTCATACCTCCGAATTAAAATAGAAATGCCAAGGCAAGAAAAGCAAATGACCTCTTTTAGCAGAGTAGCTTAACTGGACTTATACATAACAGGTTGAAGGGAAAAAAAGGAAGGGAGAAAGAAAAGACTTGTCCCCTTTTTTCCTGCTACCATACAGCTTTTCCTCCCACCTCCAACTCTTTGAAAAGATTAGGGTTACTTAAGTGGTCATAGCAAAGTAAGCTAGGAGAGAATCTTCTTAAGGGCCAGTGGAAGGACAGTATCCACAGTTGCAGGGGATAATGGAAATATTCCAGTGAAAGTCATGAAATGCCACATACCTTCTAGGAAAGATGGCACTCCAGGGAAAGGAACAAAACTGAACCAAAGTTAGAAAAGAAATTTCAACTATAATGATATTAGGGGACAGATAGAACCCGTACCACAGACCATGAAAAACAAATCTTCCAATTTTTACCCAAATCAAAGAAAGCCATGGGATTTGATGAGAAATCAAATCCAAAAAGTAATTCAGTGCCATTTTTTAAATATGTAAATGAGATAGATCTGAAGGCTCAGTAGCAACCTGAAACGTGAAGGAATAAAGACCAGAGACAAGTGGACCTTAGAAAATTTAGAAAGAACACCTTTGGGTTCCATTTGCAGATGTTAAGGAAAGCAGAACTGAGGAAGAAACCATGGAAATGTAAATACATAGTTTATTTTCTAGGATTGTTTCCTGATTCATGATTGAAATTTGGAAGTAAAGGGAGGTTGAAGGGTTAAGAGGAACCTGCAAAGCAGATCTCACATAAACACAATGACTTGCAAGGCAGATCTGCAACTTCAACCAGAGTAAATAAGTACTGGCTATAAGGTAAAAATCCTACAGACCAGATCTTCCAAAACTATTAAGCTAAAAACATAAAACAACTTAATTGTGGTAACAATGAGCACACCTAGATCTTGGTTCTGCTTCTCAAGGGACCAGAATACGTTGAGAAATGGCTAATTCTAGGACTGGGGCAGAAAATAGACAAGATGATACCGAAGTATTTAAAATGTCACAAAATAAAGAAGTGCTCAAAGAACAAACAGCTGGGCTCAGTGGTGCATGCCTGCAGTCCCAGCACTCAGGAGGCTGAAGCAGGAGGATCACTTGAGCCTAGGACTTCAAAACAAGCCTGAACAACGGGGAGACATCTCAAAACAAAATAAGACAAAACAAAAATAAAGTTGAGTGTGGTGGCGCTTGCTTATAATCCCAGGGGCTTGGGAGACAGAGGCAGGAGGATTACAAACTCAAGACCAGCCTCAGCATCTTAGTGAGGCCATAAGAACTTAGTAAGACCCTGTCTCAAAATAAAAAATAAAAAAAGGGCTGGGGATGTGGTTCAGTGGTTAAGCATCTCTGAGTTCAATCCCTGGTACCAAAATATTTTAAAATAAATAAAGAAAACAAAAAACTCCCCTTGATGGGGTATGTCAAAGGAACATAGAAGTCAACTTAAAAAGTTCCCAATGACTAAAACTGGAAAAATTTAGGAACCAAAATAAAGTAGTATTGGATTATAAACAGAGTATTAAATAAATGTACATGATTCCATAATAATATAATTAAGTGATTGAAATAGCAATAAATGATAAACCACTTGTACAGAAGAAATCCAAATAATTTATGGGAAGCTGTATCCTCAAAGAGGTGGAGCAGAACTCCCTATTTCTTTCTTTCTTTCTTTTTTAAAGATTTTATATATATATATATAGAAAGAGAGAGAGACAGAGAGAGAGAGGGAAAGAGAGAGAGAGAAGCAATTTTATTTAGTTTTTCATCTGGTTTTTGTTGCTCCGACGCTTCATTGTGTAGCTGGTGCTGGGATTTGAACCCAGGTCCCTGAGCATGCCAGGCCAGCACCATAACCACTGCACCTCCGCTCCAGCTCTAACTCCCTATTTCTTAAGTGACCTGTGTGTGATGACTTCTTTCAAACACTAGACTATGAAAGGGGAGAGGGGATAACTAGAGCAAGGAAAACCTAACAAACTCTGCCTCCATCAGGTGATCCAGGTGAGCGTTGGTTGTGATGAGTCATGGTGATAAAAATGGCATTTTATCTCTGTAGTCTTTCCCCCCCAGACCTATAGTCCTTGTTTAATTTTGACAAAAGAGACAAATTCCATTTAATGAACATTCTACAAAATACCTAAAGAGTATTGTTCAAAGCTTTCAAAGTCAGAGAAACTGTCACAGCCAAGAAAATCTTACAGGGACGCAATGACTTACTGTAATGTGGGGCCCTAGAACAGAAAGACACTATTAGGTAAAAAGTAAGGAAAACCAAATAAAGTTTGAACTTCGATTAATAGCAATGCATCAGTATTGAATTTATTTAAAAAAAAATTTAGACTGGGTCTTGCTATGTTGCTCAGGTTGGCCTTGGACTCAAGATCCCACTCCATGGAACTGGGATTGTAGGTTTGCACCATGTTGGCTGGCATTGATTATTTCACTGTAACAAACATATTCCACTAAGGTAAGGTATTATGGAAACTGGGAATAGGGCACGTAAACTCTACTATGTTTAAAATTTTTCTGTAAATTAAAAATTGCTTGAAAAATAGTCAATTGAAAAATTTTAAGTAGTGTTTAAATTTTTAAAAATTAAATGCACATAAACAAACAACAACAAAAACAAAAAACACATGAGAAAAGGTTGGGGATGTAGCTCAGTTGTAGAGCACATGCTTAATATGTTCAGGCCTTGGGTTTGATTCCTAGCACCACTGAACCAAACCAAACCAACACTGTGGAAAACACTGTGTTTCTTTACACTCTTACACGGCAAAGGCACTTCTGTGCCCAGAAGTATGGTAACTTATTTTCCCCCACAGACCAAACAATTCTCCAGCAAACACCAACCGGTTGCCCTATAATCCAATTGAATTCTGACTCTATCTGGTTGAGACCTGCACTTCCCATAACCCCCTCCTTTGGTTTGATAATTTTCCAGAGTAGCTTACAGAGCTACTTTCACTGGTTTATTATACAGGTTACAACTCAGGAACAGGGAGAATGAACAGATGCACAGGGCAAGGTACCTATGGTGGTGGAGCACAGCTTCCATGCCCTCTCTGGGCACATCAGCCTCCCAACACCTCCATGTGTTCAGCAATCTGGAAGCTTATCAGATCTGGTTGTCAAGGAGTTTTATTTTGGTTTTTAGGTGCTAGAGATTGAATCCAGGGTCTTGTGCACACCAAGCATGGACTAACACTGAACTACATCCTTTGCTCCAAGAGATTTTATAGAACTTAATCCTTACCCATCCACCTTTCCTGAAGGTGGGCAAGTGGGTGGGCTGAAAGCTCGAACTCTCTAATCCTCTAATTGCTTTGTTTGTCTCACTATGGACCCCAGGTAACTTCTAGCTTAAGGACTCATCCTCAGGGTAGAGAACAGTGGTTGCCAGTTTTAAGGACAGAGGTCAGTAGTTAAGGGGAATGACGACCTTAGAACGATGTAGCATTTATCACTCAGATATTCTTTGGCCTACCACCATGGATTCAAATCTAAGTCCTAAAGGAGGCTTTTCTCTGGATAAAAATAGGACTGTTTTACTAAAAACCCTTGTAGACTCTGGGACCTGGGTGACATAGTGTGATAAAGACAGGGGAAAGGAATTCTTCCTTCTTTGGAAAACTGCTCCAGGAAGTCCAATGCAATTTTGGCACAGGGTGGATCCCAGAAGCATAGGGATGGAGGGCAACACCTTTGTTGTAGACACAGAGTCCTCTGCACCTGGTGCTGCTCATTTTAGGAGCTTTGGGTGGAGATTGTGTGAGGGTCAGGCACAGAATGAGGACAATGGACATGATTCACACTAGCTAAGATGTTGGTGAGCATACAGGAGACACTTCCTTTTTTCCTTTAATTTTTTATTAAGGAGTTGAGTTACTATATAATCATAAATGCACATAAAGTAACAATATGCTTTGCATATGTTCTTAAACCAGAATTACCCCCACATCACCCACACCCCAGTCTCTATTTTGCCCCTACAAGCAATATAAATGCTTAGATTGTGAATTTTCCAGAATTAAATGATTGCATAAGTATTATTTCAATTCTGGGGGGGGACGGTAAAGAGTATGCTACATTGTTGATTGTCACAGGAGACACTTTAATGCCACATCTTCAAATAGGAGGGATTTGCAGAAAGGCTCATAATTCAGCAGAAGGGGTAGTCTGTCAGACTCAGTGTGGGCCAGCTGTTGTGACCTTGTTTGATGACCATGGTGAGGTAACCTGAAAAAAAAGAATTATAGCTCCACACATTTTTTTCTTGAGCCTTTGGAGCTTGTTATTGTTTAAGTATCAAATAAGAATAAAACATTTTTTAAGAGAGAATCAATTTTATTTATCCATCTGGTTTTGTTTCTCTGACACTTAATTGTGCATATGGTGCTGGGGTTTGAACCTGGGTCCTTGGCAAGCACTCCAACCACTGAGCCATCACTCCCCAAAATAAAAATTTAAAGAGAGAGAGACACAGAGAGAGAGAGAGAGACAGAGAGAGAGTTAATTTTATTTTTTCATCTGGTTTTTGTTTTTCCTCCCCTTAGTTGTACATGTGGTGCTGGTGATTAAACCCAGGTCCTTGTGCATGCACTTGTATCTAATGTCCTATGAAATTTTATCATACGTGGATTTATATAACCACCCCCATAATTATGATATATAAGTTGGGCTCAGTGGTTCATGACTGTAATCCCAGCAACTCAGGAGGCTGAGATGGGAGGATTGAAAGATAGAGACCAGCCTCAGAAACTTAGCGAGGTTCTAAGCACTTTAGCACGACCATGTCTCAAAATAGAAAAGTAAAAAAGGGCTGGGAATGTGGCTCAGTGGTTAAGTGACTCTGGGTTCAAGCTCCAGTACCTCCCCCCAAAACAAAACAAAGCAAAATTAATAACCAAAAACATACAAAAGTGCTTTATCCACACACATTCCCCTTGCTACTGCTTTATAGTCATGACCATTCACACCCCCCTCTACTCCCTCTCACCCTGCAACCACTAATCTGTTATCTGTATAATTTTGTAATTGGAAATATTATGGAAATGGAAATAGTGTGGCCTTTTCCCCACTTGGTATAATTTTAAAGGTTTCTATTTTAGGGAATACAAGCTAATGATTATGGTTTTCAATTTGTCATGGGGTACAATGATATTAAAATGTTGACCTTTCCAGATGCACCTGATTGGTATCATTTTTGACCTCTGCTGGCATCTTTGTATTATTTTATATTGTAAGAAGTCTTACCTGTAAACATGAATAGGGTAATGTTGGTTAAATGTTAACTAACCACTGCATACTGGAATGGCTTAAGGCAGGCGTTCAAAGGTTATATGGTATCCAAACATAATAGTTTGGATACCATAGTTTGGATTCTTAGCAGATGAAGGTGTTTCTTAGGCAAATGAGAACAAAACAGATAACATGTTAGAAAATTTCATACCAAGGTCACAAGGGTAACGTGGGGTTATTCCAGAAACCTAGCAGCTTCCGAGATGATAGAAAGCCAGTGTTCTTCCACGTCATGTAGCTATGGGAGGAGCGAGCATTCTAAAGGCAGACCTTGAAGAGCTAAACGCTACCTATGTCATTGAATCAGTGACTCACAAACTCACAGGCTAAATTCATAAGAAGTTCTTTGAATTTGGGGGCAAGGGTAATGTTACCCTTGCCCTTACCCTTGCCCCCTGTTGCAACTCTTTCCTCACATAGGCTTCTGTTATAAAGCTAGAATTACCGAATATGTAGGAAATGCCATATAGTTGTGTTAATTTTATTTGGGTGCATCGTCTTTACCCTGCAGACTTTTCAGAATGATTGTATGGATAATGACTTTCAGACACACTTCACATTTTTTTTTCAGGGCTGAGGACCAAATTCAGGGCTTTGTGCATGCTAGGCAAGTAAGTGCTCTGCCACTGAGCTAAATCCCCAACCCCCTTACTTTTTTTTTTTTTTTTTGGTGATGATTTAGGTTTCTTAATTTTTAATTTTAAGGGGAAAAAAAAGCCAAGAGTCATTTTATTTCTATTGTGGAAGAATTATTGTGAACTACTGAAGATTAATTATTTTTTGGTATCAGGGCTTGAGCTTAGGCGCACTTAAAACTGAGTCACATCCCAGGCTCCCCCCCTTTTTTTTTTTAATTTGGAGACAGGGTCTCACTAAATTGCTGAGGCTGGCTTTGAACTTGCAATCCTGTCTTAGCCTTCCAAGCTGCTGGGATTATAAGTGTGCGCCACCACACCTGGCTTAAGATAAAAAAAAAAAATTTTTTTTTTTTGTACCAGGATTGAACCCAGCAGTGTTTAAACACTGAACCATATCCCTAACCCTTTTATTTTGAGACAGGGTCTTGCTAAGTTGCTGAGGCTGCCTCGAACTTGTAATCCTCCTGCCTCAGTCTCCCGAGTTGCTGGAATTACAGGTGTGTGCCACCACGCCTGGGTCAAGATCAATTTTTAATTGTTTAAGATAAACTAATCTTTCATAAGATCTGGTTACAATATACCCTTGAAAAACTAAATTAGGTTACTAACACCTAAATTAAACTGAGTCTTAAGCCTGGCTCAGTTGCATGGGCCTGTAGTCCCAGCTGCTCAGGAAGCCAAGGTAGGAAGACTGCTTGAGCCCAGGCGTTCAAGGCCAGCCTCAACCCAGCAAGACTCCCCACCTGAAAAATAAAAGCAATAACAACAAAAGAAAAGAGTTTAATTTTTCCATTATCAATTATTTTTATGGTGAAATTTTTATATTAATGCACTGGTTGAAAGAAACCTTCTCTTTTTTAAGGAAAAAACCAAATTAGTATGGACTTTTTGGCATTATCATATTTGGAGTGCTTATATCTGTCTTTTTTTTAGAAAGGGACAGTGAGAGAGAAAGAGAATCGATTTTATTTAGTTTTTCACTTGGCTTTCACTGCTCTGACACTTTGTTATGTACGTGGTGCTGGGGTTTGAACCCGTGTCCTCGCGTATGCCAGGCAAGTGTTGTAACTGCTGAGCCCCCGCTCCAGCCCCTATAGCTGTCTTTTTCAATTCTACTTCGTCATGTGTTCCTTAAACGTAATCATATCTGTGCAGTTAATGTTCATGCAACATTGTTATTTAAATCGAGTAACTAGAAACAATGTGAATTTTCACTATATTGGAAAAAGTTAAAATATGGCACACTTAATTGTGAAATTCTATGCAGTAATAAAAAGAATTAAATTGATTGAAAGTACTGTAACAAAAAAGAAAAAAATAGAAGGATGTACAAAAAATCCTTACAGTGGTTATCATGGGCAGGAGGTGGTTTGGAAAGAAAACACTTTTTAACGTTTAATATTGCTTGAATTTTCCAAAATGGGTATCTACACTTATATTAATTGTGTAGCTTTAAAAAGGTTAAGGAGCTGGGCATGGTGGTGCACACCTGTAATCCCATTGCTTGGGAGACTGAGGCAGGAGGATCCCAAGTTTAAAGCCAGCCTCAGCTATTTCATGAGACCCTATCTCAAAAGAAAAAATACACACACACACACACACAACAAAACAAAACAAAAAAAGGGTCGGGGGACGTGGCTCAATGGTTAAGTAATGTTGGGTTCAAGCCCTTATACCAAAAAAAAGTTAAGGAAATGTCAACTGAATATATTCCAAATATAGCAATAGAAGACTGCATCAACTATTTATTTTGCTATTATAAAAATTCCATCTAAATCCCAGCAGCTTGGGAGACTGAAGCAGGAGGATCACAAGTTCAAAGCAGCCTCAGCAACTTGGTGAGGTTCCAAAGCAACTTTGTGAGATCCTGTCTCAAAAAAAAAAAAAAAAAAAAAAATTAAAATTCCATCTAACAATGTAGAGTTGCAATGTTTACAACTGTAATTTAATATTTGGACTTAAAGCAAAACATTTGACATTTTGGGAAGTGGAACTGAGGTTAGATTTAGTACTTTTAAAATGACTGCACGACTGTACTGAACTATATACCTTAGCTATTTGAAAGCTGGTTTTTTTTTTTTTTTTTTTTTAACCAAAACAAAAAACCAAACAAAAACCCATA